>JADZMA010000646.1:0-31585 GCA_020796225.1 Arion vulgaris | reverse complement strand
CTTGGGTAATTTTTTAAACCCGGGAAAAAACTTATTTCAAACCCCCTTGGGGGTTATACCTTGGGGCCCCACATCTCCAATCTCCCCTCAAATCTAGGCAAAACCCTAGTGTATCTCAATAAGACTAAATGTCATAATAAGCTAAATGATAAAAATTTGAGAGTTTTAAAATTCCCCATATGGAAACTTTTAAAAACCCCCAATTGAAGACTAAATTGAGTTAAATGAAAAACCTAAAACTCCACATGAAGGGACTTAATATTTCCTCCATGAAGCCCCAAAACCCCTAGACTAAATACCCCCGTGAAGACTAAATATCCCAATGAAGACCAAATACTCCTGAAGACTAAATACCCCGTGAAGACTAAATACTCCCAAATGAAGACTAAATATCCCAGGAGACTAAATACCCCCAAAATGAAGCCCTAAATCTCCCAATGAAGACTAAATATCCATGAAGACTAAATACTCCCGGAAGCCCAAATCTCAAAATGAAGACTAAATACTCCCTGTGAAGACTAAATACTCCCAATGAAGACTAAATACTCCCTTGAAGACTAAATATCCCAATGAAAGACTAAATGCTCACCATGAAGACTAAAACCCACATGAAGACTAAATACCCTGAAGACTAAATACTCCCCTAAAGACTAAATCTCCCATGAAGACTAAACTCCACATGAAGACTAAAACTCAATGAAGCCCAAATACCCACATGAAGCCCAAATACCCCCCATGAAGACTGAATACTCCCATGAGCCCCATGGGAATAAAATAAAGTGTAGGACTAAAAATTGTGGACATAAAGTTAATTCTATGTCATCTGCTTAAATATTTGTATTACATAAATTTTATTTCTAATGCCTTTGCAGTCTGATGATGTTTCAATCCAGAGCTCTGTACGACCTGCAGTGGTGGTGCATTGTGGATCAGGACCAAACAGGGTCATTATATCAGATAGTCAAGAGTCATGGATTTTGGCTGCTATTTGATGACATTGTAGATGTAGGTACCACTGTTTGTCCAATGAGTGGATTTGTGTGAAATGTGTGAGAATATATAGCTTTACATACATAGGTACTTTTTTTATGGAGGAGGATGTGTGTCTGCCCCAATTGTAGTCCTGTTTGACCATGTACCACGGCCTGCACCATAATTTTAGTTTCATTGCCAAATTATTTTAAAAATGTACTTAAGTCACTTTCACATTAACAATTTTAACTTATTCTTTCATTTTTCTGTTAGATTTTTAATAAATGTACATTATTTTATCTACAAAATTACTTGCTATTAATCAAATTTTTTAAAAAAATTAAGAAGACTTCAGTTTAATTTGTACATAAAATGCGAAGCGAAAAAGTGAACAAAATTAATTCCCATCTCATTTTTTTATGTCATAGTTAATGTGTTTACTTAAAGGTTCTAGGACAAATGATTGGTACACCTAGTTTCCCCATATTGTCGCTCCTGTCGCAGAAATGGAAGAGTGTTGCACAAAGCATGAACTCTAGCTTCATCAACAATCCTAGGAAAATCAGGAAAAAATTGTCCATCTGACTTGGTCGGAATTGAACCCATAACCTTCAGAACGAAGGCAAACATCTTAACCACTTCACCATGAGACTCCCAAATATGTTATATACATATAATAAGAGGTATAGAGAGAACAAGACAGTTCCATTGACTAAGAGATGAAGAAAAAACACTTGGCTGGATAGACACTTTGAGAAAACCAGGGAAATATAAAAAGAAGGTCCTTTCCGGAAACCCAAGTGAAATGAAAGGGGAAAAAGAAGATAAAAATAAAAGGAGAAAAGTTTTGGGAAGCAGAGTTAACTATATACAGAAGAGCTGGAACGATTTTCAAGAGAAGATAGAAAGTTTGGGCAGGAGTTAGTTGAGGCCTAAGCCCGTCCAAATTAGAAAGGTGCAAGAGAGAGGTAATTTTAACTAAGACAAATGTTATTTGAAAAGGCATGCCACCTGTATGTTGTGGGTTTCATGGAAGCAAGAATGGTAACACTGCGATCTACAAGGCTGTCAGGAGGTGACTAGGTAGGGACCTAGGAAGCTGCCCTATAATAAAAAGCGCTGAGAAATTTAATGTACCTACTGTGTTTTTTAACTGGCAAAGAATTCACACTGGGCAGAGATCACAAAGAGTGCTTTAACAAATAGTTGATATTGAGCGTTGAGAAGAAGAAAAGCATGCTACTGGAACAAAATTTTGGGTGGTCATATTTTGATTAACCCATTATTGTGTATATGTTGTATCAAGCCTAATATATGTCAGCAAGAGTTGAAAATGACAAGTATAGAAAGAAGTTGGATGCATTTGAAATAAAAGCAAAAAAATGAACATAAAATGGGACAAATTCAAAATGATTGAAATCAGAGAAATATCTGATCAGCCACTAGTAACAGCTGATTTAAGAAGGAGAAGATGGAGATATGTTGGTCCCCTTTTGAGAAGAAATGATCAAAGAATAGCAAACAGACATTGAAGTAAAGGGTTCAAGAAAGAGAGAATGACCAGTGCTATATTTTAAAAATGGTATGAGAGGAATATATATGTTATATATATATATATTTGTTGTTGATATGACATTATTTTTAAACTTCTTTGTATTTCTATTTTTCTAAGAAAATTGATCAAGTCAAATAGAAGAATTTTACGGTCCATCAGATATAGAAGAATTTCGCCTGAGTCAGGTTAACCCTATTTTCCAGTCAAGGGAGTGACTTAGTTCAAGTCCCCCGAACACTCAGGCTTATGTTTATATACACTGTCTCAGACACTTTGTTCATATGAATAAGGCATATATCCTGCTTCTCTGTTCCCAGTGATTAAGGACCTCATTACAGTCTGTATATACGGAAAACACCCTTTAACATAAAAGTTATTTGCCCTTAGTATGTTTTTGGAGTTAGAAACTAGTTTTTAATGATTTTTATCCATTGTACAGTTATAAAGCAAGCTTTAAGAAATATAAGCAAATTTGTATTATAGGTGCACAGTTAGTTGGACATGAGCAGCATTGGTGAGAAATCTGACTTCGAGTTTGTATTGTTTCTTGGTTTAACACTTTTGTTATGTTATGCGATCGACATCATGGAACATTGCATTCCCATGTGCTTCTGCCTCACTGCACGCATCCTAAATCCCATTTGCTCACTGACCCTGAGAAGTTGATTAGTATATCTTCTCTCTACAAGGAAGTTCACACTGTCTGGATGTCCAAACTTAACTCCTAATTTAACATTATGTATTGTGGTTAGAATTACATTACCCTTTCCCCTAAGCATTTGCAGACTTAAATGAACAATATTTATGAAAAGTGTAGACATATTCTAACACAAGTTCTGCTATTGCTGCGTGTGGCAACTTCAATGGGAGAACAATTGCAAGAGATGATTAATAAGTACAGTAAAAATTTGATTAACCGTCACTGCTTAACCGCAGTTTTGTTATCTGTCATCATCTAAAAAATTTTTTAGTGTGACTATTATTGAAGAAGAAGAAATTGATGATGATGAAGGATCACAGTTCCCAAAAAAAAACCTACAATTAGCCATAGATGCAGAAACAATGTTATCAAAGTGTATCGGCTGGTTTGAATGCAAGATTAGGCAAAAGCGTATTTCGCATGATATGAACATCGCCCAAAAAGGGCCCAAGCCTCAAAGACTCAGAAGGAAATGACTGCTCATTTTAAAGTAACGTGGGTTTATAGTATTACAATACATTTCTGTACATTACAACTCTTATATTGAACTTAAGTGACACTTTGAATATAAGTGTTACAGAAGAGTTTTCGATATCTGACAGAGAAGAGAACAAATAGGTCTATCCAGAAAGAACTCAAAATCAAAGAATGGCTGATGCTACAAAAAAGAAAGAGAAATTGAGATATTTTAGACATATAAAAAGACATGAAGGGCTGGAAAGACCATCATGGAAGGAGGCATACCGGCAAAGAGAAGAAAGGAAGACCACGGAGAAGATGGATTCAAGATGTAACTGATGGTTTGAACATGACAGCTGCAAAAACAGGACATCTGGCCTATGAGAGAGAGAAATTCGGGGGACTATTGGGTGGAAAGTTCTGCTAGGAAAGCTATTTGATGATGATGATATTGAACTTTATATTGATCGCTTTGTAAAATTAATACAATATGCATGTATTATTCACTTTTAAGGATTTTATTTTCATCCCAAGTCCGAAAGGAAATCATGTTACTGTACATATGTATTAAGAGATTTCTGTTATCAATCTATTCAGTTATCGGTCCTAGCCCTGGTCCAGATGGTGACGGTTAATCAAGTAGAGTCATCATCATTGGCCTTTGTCTCCCGGAGACAATAGATTTTCGTCAGGTAGTTTGCTCTGTGCTGAATCCCCCATCTTTTGTGGCTGTAAAAGCCTTTTCTGGAGGGGAGTTTTTACATTGCTCGGGGAAAATGGATACTGGGGGCACATAGGGTGGTTTTCTGAGCTTCTTTGCCTCCATATGATGGGGTTTTTCTTTTTTTTTAAGATCCTCACTGCCGCACACCATACTTGCCTGTCTTTGGGAGATGCTCCAAATTGTATTTGTCTATGCTGCATGAAATTGATCAGTTGGGGTCAATGAAGCATAGTAATGGCGCCATCCTGTCTATTTAGAACCAGCTGCAAATTGATCTTATAGAATGTCCTTTGGGATTCTACCATCTCTCATACGGGACAGGGCGTCGTTAATCAGCAAGGTGGACATACTTAAAATGCTAGCACTTCCAGGATTTCTGTATTGAGATGTAGTCTTGCATTATAATATAAGGTATATTGGAAATACAGTGTTAGATTCATATTTTTCTTTTGGCCATCATGGGTGATGTGGTCTCATCTTTTTTGCCGATTTCACTTCACTGTTTCTCATGTACCCAATTGAGACTAGTCAAACCCGCAGCTGTTACAATCAGAAAATAAAGAAAACTTTGTCTGAGAAATTTTATCCCGAAATCACTTGTGTATAAAGCAAGTGCACAACCACAATGCTATCCCTGCTTTCTTTAAATGTGAATACATTTGATTAATTTCCTTTATTAAATCTCCAAGATTATGAACATCAGGGTAAGACAAGATAACTAACTCTTTAAGTACGAACATGCAACCTGCCCTTTATTTATGTGCATACTCAGCAGTAGAAGGCTAAGATGCTAGCATGAGAAGAATAGAAAATTGTCACATACCAAAAAAAACGCTCTTGAACTTTTGGGGGGGAAGAGGCACCAAGGCAGACAACTGCTCAGATATAAGGATGTCTACAAAGCCCGAATAACTTTTTCTATTGGTCCCAACAAATGGGAAAATAGCTGATGACCGAGTTATTTGGGAAAAAATCATTACGCAAAGATGCAGAATCTTTTGAAAAGAGACTTATGGATGAACTGAAAGACAAGCAAAAACTCAGAAGTTGTCACAGTAAAACACTTGCAAATTGACCGTCGGTAAAGATAAAAAAGCATCATATCTATATATATTAAATCTACTTTGTATTTAATTTACAGTAGATACAGTTTGTGTCCATACCCCTCATGACAATGCACACTTATTTTTGTTGCATTTATGTTGTCAATTTTTTATTTCATTAATGTTTCATTGTTTTTTCATTGTGTGTATATAGACTATTTTTAATATGTGCCTCGCTACCAAAAAATAATGAAGATTTTAGAGACAGTTTGGCAGTCAAAAACTGGCTGTTTGTTTGTTATGTAGGGGATTAAAGCCTTTTTAAGCCGAAACATCGCCGTGTGTTGCCAGGCTTAAAGGGAGCAAGAATAGCAGCACTGCGAACACAAGGCATGTCGCAGAGGTGACTGAGGTAGGAGCCTAGAAAGTACCTTAATAAAAAAGGCGTCCTAGAAATCAGATGCTGGCCATTTGTAAACGCATAACTGGCAATGTACAATCGCTCTAGGCTCAGATGCATACAAATCACACAGAGTGGTTGAAGCGTTGATAGGAGCGCTAAGAAGAAGAAGAATCACCTTCTGAGCTATAGTACAGTGTTTGTGTTTTGAATTAGTACACATTCTCTCAAGCACCATCAATGTTGTTGTGTACTGACTGACATGTGATAAGTGTTATTTTGTGATATCATGGCAATGCAAAAAGGGGTAAACCAAAAAAAAAAAAAAAAATAAAGGAACCTTGTTTAATACCATGAGGTTTTTGTGAAATACAGTATTATATTCTTTTTCTTTGACCAATGACGTTTGAGGGGTGATGAAGTCAACATCACATGGCCGCCTTATTGTCCAGTTTTTTGGCTAGCAACATGGTAGGTTGTTGCAAAATTATTGGTTTTTTAAATGGAAAGCAGAAAACAACAGGACAATACTTTAGTATGAGTTAAGTTTAGTCTGTTACTACCATCCTCCATTGGGTTTTGGGACTCCATTTACTGCTGTGGTTGTTCGACTCTCAGACGATGCAGGGAAAATCAGAATGGCAGGTTGCGTTTTAGTGGATGTCGCTGTAGAGATTTCCAACCTCCAGAGACTTACGGATCTACTGTCTTCGGGAAAAGTGGTCATGATAATGAGAGAAACGATCAGGCGCATCGAGCATCAATTGTTGGGAGTTCAGGGTGGATAAGGGGGGTGTTCTTTGGTCTCTTGGCAACCTACTGTTGGATGGGGACATTAAATTGACTTTAAATCAACCATTGATTTAAATTTGGCATACATGTAAAAGGAGCTGGATGCTTGGGGGGCAGAGGGGCTGGTTTAACCAGCGGCCCGGAACCATAGATGATCCCCTTCATTCGTTTGTTGAGACTGAGTGTTTTTTTCCCAATATTGTTCAGGGACTAAACTTTTTTTAAATGATCATTTTAGTCCGATATGGGCACAGGAAAAAAAGGAAAAGAGAATCATCATTTCATCTAACCCCTCAAATTTTTTCCCCAGTTAGGCCATTAAAAGCATACTTTTGTCCAAAAAACATAATTTTTTTAACCCCGGAAGTTTCAACAAACATATCGCTTTTCTGTCTTGTGCTAATTTTTTCCCAAATTAAAATTGTCAATTTATAGGTTGGGAAGAAAAAGGGCCCCATTCAAAAAAAGACTAGTTTGTTCTTTTTGGAAATTTAAAATATTTTTCATTTACCCCTATTTAGCTGCGACAAGGAGAGATAGAGTAAAAAAAGAATACGAAGCATTTTTTACTATCCCATGCAAAGGAACCAGAAAAAAGAATCGTGCCGGCCATTAATGAGAAGAACATTTACCACCATCAGGGCCTACAATAACCCCTTACGCAGAGCTGAGGCAGGCCAAGAACAGAGGATAGATAAATCCAAAGTCCTTAAAAGGATGACAAGCGGGCTTAAAACACCTGGCCAAGATAGAAAACAATTTCCCACGACGCCAGGCAAAGGAAAGAAAGATAAGATATCACTGATCTGTTTTGGCAATCTTTCCCTTTTTTGAACCCATCATCACAACCACCTTTTATTTGATGTATCAATGGAAACCCCCAAAAGGGGAGACATCTGATTTCTGCAACGCTTTTATTTACTAGGGAGCCTTTTAGGCCCCTCATCAGTCGCCTCAATTCCTTTTGGGCGTAGTTTTTTTTGCTTCCTTGAACCAGAACAACTACCTGGGGCTTATGGGAAAAAGGCAAAAATCAAGGGCCGGCCGGGGCACATACAAGAACATCTGCTTTTAAAATTTTAAATAGGTTAAAATCACGTTTACTGCCCTTTGTTGGGGCCCCGGGGGAAAAAAAGTAACATTTAACCATAAAAGGGACTGAGGAGGGGGCCGGGAAGCTACCTGAAAAAAAGGGGAAAAATAGATGGTTTACCACTTGGGGCATAACGACAACGAAACGCCTTTGTCAATCACAAATCAAAAGAGTGGTTTTAAAAAGGGTCGATATGGAGGCAAGAAGCAAAAGACGCCTGGCAAATTATTAAGATTAAAATACATTTTTTAAAAATTGACCATCTTCAGAAATTACTTGGGATCGTTGGACGGGGTTTAGATATTGCTAGATCTTTCCAGGGGAAAAAGGGAGACAGCACGTTAATCAAGAAGAGCAAGAGAATGGCTGTAAGGAAGGGGATCACATATGAACTATGTCCAATGTAAGGATGTCTATAAAGAAATGAGCTAAAATTGTAAATTATTTTTATAATTGTATCTGTATGTTTTTTTTGTCCCCTATGAATCCAGGCTTATCATGATGATTTCCGTCCGTTTTCCCATTAGGTCCCCACCATACAGGCGTCCTCTCTGACTTCAGAAATAAACTATATGCAGGGGGGAATAGTTGGGGATCCAGCATCATTCTGTGTCAGTGAAAAAGTAATTTTGGTTTGTAAATGTCAAAGTCATCGATCCAATTTTTTCTTTGTCTTTGTTCTTTTATAAGAACCAATTGGGATAACTGTCAGGTATTCATTGTTTTTGCATTTCGTGGGAACAATTACAAAATTTTTTTGTTTGTAATTTGTGGTCACAAAAACTTTGTATATGACATCCACACAGAATAGTTTTTCCTTCTTTCCCTTTTCCCCCCCCCTCTCTTTGCCCCTTTTTTTTTAGGCCCCCGGGGAAAAATTTTTTGGGCATGGGGCCCTTTTTTAACCAAAAACCCCCCAAAAAGTCTTCCACCTAGCTATCTCCAGCCCTCCAGCTTTTTTTTAAAATTTTTACTGCTTCCCAAAATGCCATTTTTTTTCGGGCCCCTTATTTCACGTCCCTGGTTCCAGCAAGGACCCTTTTTTATACCCCCAGGTTTTCGGCAAAAGGGGTTCATCCGCCCAGCGATTTTTTAACCTTTTTGGGTTTACTGGGAAAATTTCCCTTTTTCTTTCCATAAATTCCCCATTTTAATTATAACCATCTTTTGGGTCCATCTTAAATGATCAGTGTTTTCAAGGAACCTGATTGTTTGTTATTTGTCATGAAAATATAGTGTTTCGATACAAAATTTACAATCAGACATTTATCATGCTGTGTTTTATTTTTTTTACTTGTAATTTCAATATGAAGATGGAGATAAGTTAGCTTGTTCAGAGAAGAAAGGATCAAAGAAACAGAGGCATTGAAGTGAAAGGCAAAGTGTTTAAGAAAGAATGGACACCATAAGGAAGCCTCAAACAAACTTTACTGAAAGAGATGATAAATATCAGACTTAATTTCATAGAACAAGATTGAAAGAGTTGCTCAGAATAGAGCAGTGTGGGAAAATTACTTCAGGTCTATGTTGCTTCCAACGCTACTAAAGGAGTGTAATAATAATTAAAAAGGAATCCTTTTGATACCTTGAGGTATATAGGTAATACGAGTTAGGCCTGTATTTGTTCATTGACTGTCGGCACACGATTGGTGATATGGTTAACCTGATGAGCCTGCCATCTTTTACTTCCAGTGCTTTTCCTGGTACCCAATTGAGGCTGGGCTCGACTGAGAGCCATTACGATCAGGAAAATATTCCGCACTCACTGTGGAATTGAACCCGGGCCTTTAGCCTAAGAAGTGAGTTCACTAACAACTATGCTACTGCGACTCTCAATAATAATACATTAGATATAATTGTGACACAATCATCATATGCTCAATTGGAATTGTTGGGCTACTACTACACTTAGCATTCATGTAGGAAGTTTGTACTGTATTATTTTTGTGCACATACAGTAGTTTGTCTTATAACTATTTGTTTCACATGATGAGTTGCTGTTAACTATGCTTTTGCTGTTAACTACACTTATGTGTATGAGTGATTCATTGAGTATGATTAAGAAAGTGGAGGCTGATTTCTTTCACAGAGAATGATTGAATCATTACAAAGGTCACAATAATGCCCATATTTACATGCATTTTTGTTCCGGACATATGGAGTGCTGATGGCACTGAGAGAGCTGTATGCCACCATATCAGGAGTGGGGAAAGGGTCAAACCAGCTGGATAGGGCTGACATTCTCAGGACTTTCATCTAAACAAATCCACTTCAACTGCTAAATTACTAGAGCTTAGATTGAATTGATTAGAGAAGAGCAGCACAACAGGCATATGAGTAGGCCATACACGTATACTCATAGAACTGGTATGCTCATAGAACTGGTATGCTTATAGAACTGTATGCTATAGAACTGGGTGCTATAGAACTGGTATGCTCATAGAACTGGTATGCTTATAGAACTGGTATGTCTTACAGAACTGGTATGGTTTGTCACTAGATGCTGTTAGAGAGATTGTAAAGGAGAATGGAGCACACATCCAGAGTGCATTGAAGATATCTGAAACTGAAACAGGGTTGCTAACTTTTATACACACCTATTCTGATTAATTGATTGATTGATTGATTAATTGTATGTCATCTCCACATCTTCTTCTCATTCGCCTGCTATGAATTCAGGCGTAGTCAGTGCTTCCAATATGGTGCTTCTGGCTGATTTTTGCGTGACGGCTTGCTTCCCTATCTTCAGTGCCCCGCCATTCAGGCTAACCTTCTCACATCAGAAGTAATCCACATCAAAAGTTTATTGCACAGATCTCCAACACTTCCAGTCTCTTGGTGGTTGTGCATTTTGCAAAGTGTTCTTACACATCTCTTATGTTTTCCCAATATATCATTGTCTGTCTTGTCCACTTACTCCTCAACCTTTCCTCCAGAATGGTGTTCAATAGAGTATCACTATCTGCTGCTGAGATGGATTGGACATATATTGTGCATGAAGTCTAACTCTGTTAACAACTACAATGAGATGTACAACAGAGGGTAAACGAAAACTTGGAAGACCTAAAACTACCTGGAGGAGAACAATAGAATAGAGACTGAAAGAAAGGAATCATAGCTTGGAACACAATACCTGGAAGGCCAAAACAGAATAATAGCATATATCTGTTACTGCCTCAAGTGCTGAAGGTGATACAGGCTAGAGAAGAGAGAGAATGTCTTGATCTGTCTCTGATTTCCTTCAAGGATCTCCTTGTTACTAACTTTTTCAGCACACCTGTTTGTTTCTGTTTCTATAATCATGTTCAATTCTTCTATAAATTCACACCTTAAAGACAACATTCTTGATTTCTAGCTGCTTGTTCAGTGTCCATGTGTTTGTGACATAGAGGAATCAACTTCAATGCCTGTATCATTCATTTGTTCATATTCCCATTTGTACATATCCTTATAATAATGTAGAAAGGTGACCCCTGAGTTGAGATCTCATATTTATATATATATATATATCTAAAACCTTCTTCGTCCCTACAAGACGTCATTTGGCATATGTGTTTCTGTGACAACTTTTAAGTTTGTGCTGTTTATCTTGCTGTCAAGTTCTATCCTGTTTCTTTTTCAAAGATTCTGCGATGTGTGTAATGTTGTTTTCCATATTGCTTGGTCATCTACTTTTTCTAGGTCTCCATATCGACCTCACTTGTTAAACCACTCTTGATTTGAATGTGGTCTCAGTCCTAAGAGCAATTTCATTCTGCCAGTTATGCACTAGCAAGTAGGCCAGCACATCTGATTTCTGCTACGCTTTATTTTAGTGTAGTCACTAAGCCATACCCTAGACGCTTTTAAAACACGCCTTGTAGGTCGCAGTGTTACTATTCTTTGCTCCCCTAGCTAGTCTTGGCAACACGGGTGAGGTCATGAACTAGTTTGACCTATTTTAAAAGTTCTTCATTGAGGCCTTGCAGATATCCTTGTTTCTGAACAGTGGTCTGCTTTGGCTCTTTCCTTCTGAAAGTTCACTGAACAACACCTGTTGGGGTATGCAGCTATTTTCATTCTTCCTACAAGTTCTAGCCATCTTAATCTTCTACTGCTGAGCATTCCCATGATAGATGGCTGTTTTTTGTTGTCCTTCACCCGCTATAAAATAAGACGTAATCACTGCACCTATTTGCGCCTCTGATTTTTGTGTGAAGATTTGCTCTCTTTATCACTAGTGTCCCTCACCATCCATGCTAGCCTTACTCCAACTTCAGAGGTACTGGTAATTTTGATGCTGAAGTAAAGAATCAGGGTCTCCTGCAGTTCAAACACACACCATGTGCATACCAAGAATTTTGAAAAACCCATTTCTTCAGAACATGATCACTAGCACAGAGTGATATCACCAAGTTACCGAGACCTGGCAGCTGTGATTTCACAACTGACAAATGTCACAGAGGTCTCTTGTACTACTTAATAGTAGAGGAGCTACTGTTGTTACTATTCATCTATTCTCTAATCCTGTTTTACTATTCAGCGTCAGGTGGAAAAAGATAACACCTGGAGCAAGCCTCCTGTACATTTGTTTTTCTTTCTTTGTTGTTACTGCCTGCTAATACAGCTTTTAGGATGATGTAGGGCAGGAGCAACATGAGCCTGTAGAATTTAATGGTCACATTTAGTGAGTCCACTTAGTCTGTTCAGGTTAGGATTTTTCTTTATACCCGACAGAAGAAAACTTCTTGGTCTTATCAGGAATTGAACCCATGTCTCCCAAAGGGGATCCTACACTCTAATCCATTCGGCCCAACACCCAAGTACTACCAATAGTAGAAAGACAGTGGTTTTATCCTTCTCTAAGATCTGGGATCCCACATAAAGATGTCATCAATATTGTTAGATAATAGCAGATATGTTTGTCTTGGTACATATTGTGAAATGTAAATAAACTTGTTACTGATGTTTGACTGATTTTTTTCTGAAAATGCTATCATGTTTGGGAGTCTGATTCATTTATTATTAATTTGTAAATAGCAAAATAGTTGATGTATGGTGAGCTTGAAAAGGGTAGATGTTCTGCAGGAATACAGAGAAACGCTTAACATAATCTTAAAGTGTTTGAAATGCTTCGACATAGACACCTATGCTGGGAATCTCGAAGATCGCCAAATGTAGCGCTGTAACAAACAAGCGGAACCCGCATAGCTGGAGAATCATCGTCATTGAGGCACAGAGAAAACGAACTTTCGTAAAGACAGAACACACAATACCCACATGTCTAACCCTTTATCATGTATGCTCCACATGTGCTAGGATTGTGTTCTAGGATTGACTCACAGTCACCTCCCCACACACCAGAGAGGTGTAGCAGCACATGTTTGAGGCTTTGCTCATCGCTAGCGATGGACGACTATTAAAAGCAAAAAGAAATGTTTTTGTTATCAACAAGGAAAATTGTTTACTGCCTGGGAAAATTTTTGTACTTTGTTACCAGTGCCAAACTTGGTCACTGACAGCAATACACCACAGAAAGCTCAGCACGTGTGAAAGGAAATGTTTGAGGAATGCGGTGGGGGTCACCAGAAAAGATAGACTACAAAACGAAGACATCAGAAGCAGAGGGCATGTTAAAGCACCAAATACATTAAAAGGACAAAAAATACAGTGTTCGACATTTATTGAAATTGGAATACAAACCACCTACCTTCTTCTTTTATGTCGTTTCACACCAATTTAATCACTGTGATATGTTTGATCTTTCCCAAGAATGTGTATATGTTGCACATTGGTTTGGAGGCCCCAAACTCATAGACTTCTACACGCTTAGGACATGCATCCGATTTCAACCAAGCCCCCCTGGTCCCCTACGACATGGACAGGTAACGTGGTTCTGTTATTTACACCTTTAAATTTGGGCCCCGGAACCACTGGCACTAATACCAATAACAGCATGCAAACAAAAGAGATCGGGGACTAGAGCCAAGGGAATGCCAAGAAAAGATGGATAGAGAATATCAAGACTCACATAAACACAATGACCAGAAGAGCGACTCATCTGGCCCTGGAATTTAAAGAACCCATCACCTACGCCTAACGGCAAGTGTGGTTTAAACCCAAATTTTATCATTCACCTGGGAAAATAAAAAAGACCAAAGTTTGTGTCGAGCATGCAAAAGGGAAAGGGAACGCAGTAGGGGATGCAGGTGTGGTCTGTAAAAGAGCAGCAATGGCAGGTGATATTCTAAATTATCAAAGGGAAGAGAAGCTTTTAAATTATTCAAGTAATAATGATAAACCTACAACCCTAACCATATTGAAAAAAATTCTAAGTCAAATGTGGAAAGCAGACAAGAGCACTAAAATTGGTAGCCAAAAAAAAATAGAAAAACCAACGAAAAACCCGGGGATGTTAGTCCCCACACGCTGAGATCGGGGGCACAAGGGACTAACTGGTTTGATTTGGGTGATGATGACCCGGGCCCACTAAACAAAAAAACTTTCTGTTTTCTTTTGCTCAAAACCCAGAACACTGATGTCAAAGTTCATGATTCACGCCATGTTCTTGGCCATTGGGGGACTGTCCCAAATGATTACTTACTAAATATACTTCGTGTCGGGAACCATCTAAAGTTCAGGACTTTCTTTGCTACATGTACTGTTTCAATCGTGTGGGGCTACATAAGTTTGACCATTTGAAATAAATTTCCAAACCAGTTAAAGCAAGCTATGTGAAAAGTTTTGTTTGTTAAAAACAGGGTCTGTATACTTTAAAAAGAACAAAAAACCTATAGAAAACTGAAATAAAAAAAAAAGTTTGTTTTTTTTGGGAACATGTATTTATCCTTTTTAAAGACAACTTTAGAATAATATTTTCGGGAGGAAACAATCACAAAAAAGGAGTAGGCATAATATTAGACGAGAGGGGAAAAAAATGGTAAAAAGGATTCGGGACAATATCAGAGGGGTAATGAAAAAACCACGGGGACACCGTAGAATATCAACATCAAAATGATAAAACCACCAAACAACAGAAAAAGACAGAAGAAGAACTAGATGATTTCTACAACCAGTTAAAAAATAGCTATGAAACAGGAAAGGGCCCTTAAATGACAATTGTAAGGGGTGACTTAATTTAAAGGATTTTAAAAGGTAGACGAGACAACTGGAGGATGTGGCCTAGGAGAGAAAACGATAGGGGGAACACACTTATAGAATGGGCAACAATAAACAACATGATAATTGGAACACTTGGTTTAAACATCATCCGAGAAGACAGGGAATGGAGAAGTCCAGATAAAAAACACACAATCAAATTGACTATTTTTGATAAATAAACGTTTTTTAAAAATGGACTACTAAATAAAAAAACAAGCCCAGGTGCAGATTGCGACAGTGCCCAAACACTACTGATGGGAAAAGTAAGAATAAAACTGAAGAAGAAAAAAGAGGGGCAAGAAACATCATATCGAACCCCCCAACACTCAAACTGACAAAAAAGTGAAAGATTTCCATTTAAACGCATTATACAAAAAAAATAAACGCTAGGGAAAAAAATAGAAACAATAGAAGAACAATCCCAAGATGTTTAAAAGAATCAATCCAACAAACGTCAAAGGAACAAACCCCACAAACATGTCAAGGGGATCAAAAAGAAAGGGGTTACGGAAGAATTTTGGAATTAAGGGAAAAATAGAAGGAAAACAAAATAATAAAGCAGAATACGATCGAATCAATAAAGAGATAAGACAAAAATGTAAAACAGCAAAAGAAGAGGGCAAAAATAAAAAATGAAAACAGATCGAAACAGAACACAAAAAAACCCCCAAAATCAAATACAAAAACGTAGACAACTTATTTGGGACAAAGGGAAAAATATTGGATGTTTAAAATCAAAGCAGGGAGATATCCTAAAGGAAACAGACAAGAAAATAGAAAGATGGACAGAGAATTAAGGACTTATACAGTGATAAACAGACAAGAAAAAAAATTAATTACAACCATGAAGGACCACAAAAAATTTCCATCAGAATTATCAATGCCAAAGACACACAAAAAAGGAAAAAACCCCGGAAACCGACAACATAACAACAAAAAAATAGAAGAAACAGGCGAATTGGGCATAGGCGTTTTAACAAAATTATTCAATACCCCAAAACTGGATATGTCCCTAAAGTTTTCGACAATCCTTTTTTATAGCACTCCCAAAAAAGGAGGAACGAAAAAAGCGAAAAATTTTCCACAATCAGCCTCATGAGTCACTTTAAAAAAACCATTTTTCAGCATTATTATGAGAAGGGAATAAAACAAAATAAGACCAAAATTTAAAGGAAGAAAAAGGGGTTTTTTTGGAACGAAGAGGAACAAACAAGCAATATATACAATAAGAAAAATTTGGAAAAGATCAAAGAAATAAAGGGGGGGACTTATACCCCCCCAACCAAAAGTTTCTTTTGGCTTTTTTAAAAAAAACAAAAAAAGAAATTTTTGGAAAAAAAAAAATATTGAGGGAAAGATTTTAGACTGATCAAAAATTTTGGGACTGGCAACAAACCACCCATTAGACTAGAGAGTAAGATTGGAATTTTTTAAGGGATAAAAGTTGGGAGTAAAAAGGGGTGGGTATTTACCAGACCTATTCAACTTATATGGGTGAAAAATCATGAGATCAAAGAAGAAAAGACAGGAATAGCAGGGGGGACAAAAATAAACAACCAAAGGGTAGGATGACACAATTTCATGGCTACAAATGAAAAAGATCTGCAAAAATTTGGGATAGACAAAATAGGGAGAAAGTGAAAAAAAGGGGTTTAAAACATGAATATAAAAAAAACGGGAGGTTATGGTTTGTCTCCAAAAAAACAAGAAACACCAACAGGGCAATATCAAAATAAATAAAACAACACTGAAACAAGTCCATCGATTCAAGATTTAGGAACATTCTTAACACCAGATGGAAGATGCAACAGAGATTGGGAGTAGAATACCCTAAACGAAAGCAGTTTTTATAAAAATGAAGAACACACTAGGGTAAACCCTCATCCAATGACACGGGGAAAAGAGACCCCAATGCTATTTGAACCACCCCATGTATGGCAGCGAATCGGACACTGAACAAACAATCAATACGATCATTAAAGCCACAAAATGTTTTTTTTACAGAAGAATGTTGAGAATTCCAGGGAAACAAAGAAAACAAACGTGGATTTTTTAAAATCAGGCTCCACAAAAAATTTTTACAAAAGAATAAGAATCCGACAACAAGGTTTTGGGGCAAAAATTGCAAGAGAAGGTTTGGGAAATTTGGTGACCCATTAAAATTCGGGAAAGGGAAATGGGAAAAAGAGGGAGAAGATGCTTAGGCCTGGACATCATGGTTCGACAAAATATCGAGCCGAACTGATTACATGCAACCGCCCAAAAAGAGTTGTGGAGAGACATGATTTGCCTACGCCGGAAGGGGGGATGGCAATTTTTTTTGATTTATCCCTTAGCATCGTTACTGTGAGGTACTGATTATTGATAAGATTTGAAAATGATCAATGTTTTGAATGCGCAAGGGGAAATGCCAGAAATACCATGAACAGAAAAAAAAATAAACATGTCCCCATTGGGAACAGATTAAAAATGAAAAATGATGGTTGATAAAAAGAGATAAATGAAATATTTTGGGCATTCGTAGATAATTTTGGGGGACGTTATACCGGGCAGACAAGGGGGAGAAAGATCAAGGGAAAAAATGGTTTAAGAGGTTTTTGTATGACTGGGAGCAAACACCGGACCATTTACTCAGGGCAAGGAATTGAGATGCTTTTATAGCAAAACCGCGTTCCAGAACCAGCCCATGATGATGTGTTTTTGTTGACTAAAGGGCCGGGGGGGTTTTTACTATATAAGGGTTTGTACCTGATGGTTTTTGTTGATTCAGGACTGGGAGGTTTTTACTTTTTTAAGTCAGTAACTGATGTGTTTATGTTGGGTCTAGTACTGGGGGGTTTTTTTCCAGATATGTTAGTACCTGATGTGTTTATGTTGATCTAGTGATTGGGAGGTTTTTTCTAGTAAATGTCAGTAATTTATGTGTTTATATTGATTTTAGTGACTGGGGGGTTTTTACAAGTAAAGGGGTAACTGATGTGTTTATGTTTATTAAAATGACCGGGAGGTTTTTACAAGTATAAAGTCAGTAACTGATTTCTTATGTTGGGTCTAGTGACTGGGAGGTTTATATATGTTAGAACTGATATGTTTTTTGTTGATATAGTGACTGGGAGGTTAAGGGTTTTAACTGATGTGTTTATGTTTACTATGACCGGGAGGTTTTTATGTTAGAACTGGGTGTGTTTTGGGGTTTATCTATGACCGGGGGGTTTAGTATATGTCAGTAACAGACCACCCGGGGGGCCCCAAACAAGGGAAAGAATAGTACCAATGTTTCCTATAATGCATGTCGTAAGAAAGGGGCTGATGGGAAATAGGGCCCCCCTAGTAAAAAAAGCACCAAAAAATCGGAAAAAATTTTAATGGGAGGGGAAACTGGCACAATGAAATCGCTCTTTGGCTCAGATCACATAAATCCCCAATAGTTAAAAATGATTGATATGGGGGTTTAAAAAGAAGAAGACAGAACAGAATATAAGATATATTTAAAGGGACATCAAAACAAGTGTTCTCTATAAAAATAACACAAAAAGATGTGTTTTCTATACAACATTTTTTTACAACAAAACACAAAAAAGTTTTATACAAATAACACAAGTAGCAAGTGTTCTCTATACAACATATACACAAGTAGTATGTGATATCTATACAACATTTTATACAAATATAAAAGTAGTAAACATGTATTTTATACAAAATTTACACCGTAAAGTGTTCTTTATAACACTTTACAACAAAACACAAAAAGGTTTTTACAACAAAACACAAGTGAAAGGTTTAAAAACAAAAAACACAAAAAGTGTTTTTTTTACAAAAACACAAGTGGAAAGGGTATCTTTCCAAAAATTTTTTAAAAAATATACAAAGTAGTATGTGGGTATCTATCAAATTTTTTACAACATATAAAAGTAAAAGGGGGTTTTTCTATAAAAATATACACAAGGGAGTGTTTCTATACAACATTTTATACAAAATATACACAAGTAGGTGTTCTATACAACAAAATACACAAGTAGCATTTATATCTATACAACATTTTATACAATAATACAAAAGTAGCAAGTGTTTTCTATACAACATATACAAAGTAGTAGCATGTGTTCTCTATACAAATATACACAAGTAGTAGCAAAGTGTTCTCTTTTACAACATTTACACAAGAAAGGGGCTTTTTTTTACAACACTTTTTTACAAATATACACAAGTAGCGGGGTTCTCTATACAAATATACACAAGTAGTAGCATGTGTTCTCTATAAAACATTTACACAAGTAAAGGGGTTCTTTTTACAACACTTTATACAACATATACACAAGTAGCATGTGATTTTCTATACAACATATACACAAGTAGTATGTGATCTCCTTTCAACATATACAAAGTATGTGATCTCTATACAACATATACACAAGTAGCATGTGATTTTAAAAAAACACTTTATACACAAGTAGTATAGATTTATACAAAATATACAAAGTATGTGATCTTTAAAACAACACTTTATACACAAGTATTGATTCTATACAACATATACACAAGTAGTATGTGATCTTAATACAACACTTATACAAAAATATACAAAGTAGAAGGCCCTTTAAAACAAAATATACACAAGGTTTTGATTCATACAACATTTTTTTTACCAAGGTTAGCCTGACAAAAACGAACTATTCTTCAATAATGAAAATTTCTTTTTCAAACAATACGAAGACACTAAACTAATGTCCCTTTAAATTATTGATTGATAACTGGGGCGAGTAGCATAAAAAAACCACAACTTTTTTATTTTTAAAATCAAATAGATAATGCTGTACAAATTCCCCCTTTATTGGGGTTGATTAAAAATTTTTTTTTGGTTTAAATTTAAAACAAGAAAAAGTTCCTAAATGTTTGTTTTGTTTTTAATTTTGTTAGGAAAAGTGTGTAAATGGGAAAAAATTTTAGTATATTTCGTTAAAACGTGATATGTCGTGGTATATTTGTACAGGATGACATGAGTGATCAATGTTTAATGATTACGATCTAGTAGAAATTGTGGTCACAGTGATATTTGGTAATCGTTAATGATTCTGTTGCGAAGCTGTTGTTGATGTCAAGAAATATGCCAGGTTTTGCGTCGTTTGAATCTTCTTCTTCTGCGATGAACTTCTGCTATGTGACAATTCCGGTATGTGTCATCAACAAGGCAGAGCGCTTGATGATTTCACCCACGACCGACTCTATTATACATTCGGTCGTGTTTCATCGGTCCACCATAGTTTGTTTTGAAGGGCTGTTCTGTTGTTAGATATCCATTCTCACGACAGCTGGGACGTCTTGCAAGATGTGCTTTAGGGACTGCTTTTGTACTGTGAGAATCAATGGGGACTGCACAGGTGCAGGAAGTCGAGTCTCTGAGACCCATTCTATGGATGTGTGCTCTTAGATCGCGATGTCTCTTCCTAATTCTGAAGACTGTGCTTTTCTGTTTATTAAATATTTATGTTCATGCTCTGGGTTGTATCCATCGTTTGTTTATCTCCACGTCAGTTATCTGTCGTTTGAATCAAATCGGGATATGCTCCAGGGCTTGAAAGGAGAAGAACAGAATAGTAATACTGCTAGCAACATGGCATACCATAAGAGCCGACTAAGGTAGAGTTCGTTTTGAGGTTGGCTTCCCATCCGTGAGACAATTTAACTGTAAAATCCAACCAACCATGAACAAGTCCACATTTGGCATGAGTTGGTTGTGGGTCCATGCTTCAATAAAAGAGCTGACTCCACTCCGCCTCCCGTGACAGTCCGAAAATATACGACAAATATATATATATATATACAGTGGCGGCTCGTCATTAAGGGCCAGTGGGGCTGGGCCCCACCAAAAATAATGTATAACGTGTATTTATTATTTTATAAATGAAAATATAGCAACCAAAACCATGATTTATCAGGAAAATGTCTGCCCCACCAACAAAAATGATCACGAGCCGCCACTGTATATATATATATAAATCATCTATGTCCATGGTATGCAGATGACTATTCTTAACATTAATATATTCAGAGTGTCTCTGTGGCTGAGGTCTCTGTGGCTGAGGTCTCTGTGGCTGAGGTCTCTGTGGCTGAGGTCTCTGTGGCTGAGGTCTCTGTGGCTGAGGTCTCTGTGGCTGAAGTCTCTGTGGCTGAGGTCTCTGTGGCTGAGGTCTGCTGAGTCTGGCTGAGGTCTCTGTGGCTGAGGTCTCTGTGGCTGAGGTCTCTGTGGCTGAGGTCTCTGTGGCTGAGGCTCTCTGGTGGGCTGAGGTCTCTGTGAGCTGAGGTCTCTGTGGCTGAGGTCTCTGTGGCTGATATGAGGAGTCCTTGGCGCCTTGGATCCCAGGGTTATGGAGTTCAAATCGACCACATGGTTCTTTTCAAAAGTGCATTTTTATCCAGAGATGCCTAGGATTGTTGCCGGAGCTACGGAGTTTGTACTTTGTGCAATACTCTAGGCAGGTGGTGTGCTATTTCTGAGGAGAGGACTGGGCTATATGGAATAAAGCCGATACAGTGAAGTCAATCCTTCGGCTTTAGACCCTACATTTATAATCAAATGAACGTGCATGTTTTTGCTTTCTTTCTCTTGTACCTTTTTAACACCCTGGTTGGAGCATTTTCTCTCAACCAACTTATGCCAATTCTTTCAATATTTATCTATTTCTTGCAGCTCCTTCCAGCTCTTTCATATATCGCTAATCTCTACTTTATATCTCTTCTCCAAGTATTTCTAGGTTTCATCTAGTTAACTTCCCTGCGGTTTCAAGGAAAGGATCATTTTTGTTATATTCCTCTCAGGTTTTCTCAATCAATGAGTGTCCTATCCAGAGTCTTTTTTTACGAACTGGTTCATTGAAATCCGACTCGTTTTTTTCCTTCATAATCTTCTCATTTGTGCGAACCTATCATACCATATCAGTCCCTCTATTCTGTGCAGATACCAGTTGATAAATGTTTCTAAGTCATCCATCAATATTTTACTAGTTCTCAATTTCTCCGATCTACACAACAGAACTACCTCAATACTGAAGCCAAATATTACAATTTTTGCTCTCTATTCGATCTACCTAGACTTCCACAATATTTCATAGCGTAATGAAAGCTACCATTGTCTTCTGTATCTTTATTCTGACATCTTACTTGGATCTACTGTCCTGGACATGCGGGTGTTTGCGTCAATGAGAGAGCGGAGAGACTTGCATGAACAGCATCGATTGTTCGGGAGTTGAAGATGGATAAAGGGATGTTCTTCGGTCTCTTCGCGACTGCCTGTTGAATGAAGACACTAAAATAGATGTTGAACCGATCCAGCGATTTAAGCAGTTTGGAGTTACCCGTTGTACAAATAGAACTGGATGGCTGAGGGGCAGAGTGAGGAGTGTCTTTAACAAGCGAGCCACGGGAACCATCAGTATGCATTCTCTTCGATGTCTGTTGGGGGAGACTGAGCATCTATGGGTCTGCCCGGAGTTGAATTACGTCAGTTTAGTAACCAATAAACAATAACTATTCTGACATCTCTATCCGTTCCTCCTCTCTGTCTACAGTGTAAGACTCTACTTTCCTAAATGGGATCTCACCAAGGGAGATCGGTTATCAGTTATCAGTTATATGAGGACTATCATCATAGCACTCCGGATATGGCCATAGGCGCTCCGATCTCCGCCTCAGCAAATCCAGCAGCGTCCAGTGGCCCAACACTATGAATCTCGGATCTCCTATAAATGTTGAGCGGCGGCTCCGCAGGTTAGATCCTTACCAGAATACTCAATCCCTACACCCCTTGTTTAGGCAATACACAACATAACACACATCCTTTTCAGAACAAACAGTAAAGATGAAGATGAATAAACACGAATGGGAATGCCCAATGCGCCATGACGTCGATCGCATAACATAACATGAATAAATAAATAACCAAATCAATTAGGGATTCCTACACTAGAACAACTAACATTATTTTATTCTAAAAAAGCATAGATGTAAACAGCAACGGTAAGTATAGACAATAAGACAAAGAATGACTTGTCCAACTCCTCATGCGTGAAACGTCTACAGCACAAGCTTCTGTATTGCTGACCATCTTCCGTAAGCGATGTGTGCAAGCAATGCTGCTGGTATTGTTCGTGCTCAGACACATGATTTAAGACATTACTCTTCCCCATAATCAAATTTCTCGACATTTCGTCCGATATAGTAATTTTCATTGGCTCATTACTGTTGATGAAATCATAGATTTCAGGAGAAAGGCTGGCATTGGTCATTTCTGGATGCACAACGTTTTTGCGCGGGCTGAAAACTGAACTCGTTATTGCAACAAGGGGTTCATGGTACAGAGGTTTAGTTTTGAGTGTTCGCACTTTGTCTTTATCTTGTCCTAGCTGCAGTAGAAGATGTTGACGCTGCTTTAACTGACGTTCTTGTGTGTACCGTCGTAACACAAATGCAGTGGCAACCGTGGCTAAGATGATCTGAACTTCAGTAGCGAAAACAAGAAGATTCACCTGGGGAACGCTTTCCATACTGCGTGGAATCATATCAATCATGTAACTGATAAAAACAGATGAAGAAGTAAACATTGAAACCAGAAACGAAATCTTTTCCTCTGTCTCTGCCGGTATCCAGAAGACCATAAGCGTCATAATGGACGTTAGAACAATTGGCGTAATGAGATTAGCTACAAAGAAAGCACTGCGTCTGCGCATATGGACAGAACAGGTTACATAATCAAAACGTGGAATAAAACTATGTGCCGCCGTAGTACTGCATTTGTAGTCAAGTAAAACCCAAGCAGCATTTGTTCCAAACGATTTGCTGACTTTCTTAGAGAGCCCTACATGTGATGTGATATTGTATCGATCATTTTCTAGAAAAATAATTGTGCAATTATGTATGTCAAAAGGGAATTTGGCCATATCCAAATCGCATAGAGTGTTAGTAAACCTGAATGGCAGCTGTAACATATCCTTCGAATGAAACATCCAGTGTCGTCGGCAACTGTAGCGATATTGCATCCCTTTGGATAGTTTTTGGTACCAATACAGTAGGCGTCCAGAAAAGAGAAGTAGGTAATGCAATTTTCTCAATTGCATGTGCATTCTTAGGATTCCAGTAAATGTTATGATCTCTCCATGTTAAAGTTACGGTGCATGAGATCATGATACTCTGGAAGATTTCGTCTACTTTGATGATTTGAAACGGCTCGTATTGCAGAGTTATAAGTAGAACTTCGTAATAAATAGGCGGGACTTTCAACCTCGAGTTCAAACGGTCTATCAAAATGTTTCTCACTGCGTTAAAAGAATCAATCACAGTTTTATTCGAAACAAAACTAGGCGTAACAGACGATGTAGAGTAGAGATCTGCAGCAGCTGTTAAAACAATAAGAACTATCAAAATAATTATGACGTTGATGTCCATGGTGTATGTATGTCTTTGATTCTCAATAACTTTGTGCTTGTCACGATTCTGTTGAAGACAGGACAAATACAGTTATTTATGTATTCAGAAACAACAGATCAAATGTGTCAAACACGCATCAAGGTTACCACAAGACAGTCTCACACAAAGAGCACTAGCACTCGGATACAACGGCAACAAACACAGAGGACAACCACGTAAACGATAGATAAAGGGAATATCTGAAGTACTAAATTCCACCTTGTACACAGCGGATAAGGAGACTCACTCCATGTGCCTCTTTTTTCTGCCTGACGCCGAAAGTCAAAGCAGGGATAGACGATAGATATATGTATATACGAAGCAATTGAATTTGGTCTAGTTTTCGTTACTTGATAGAGCAAGAGTTTAGGTATATTTTATGTGTATACACAAAAATATATATATAAAATAATATATATATATATATATATATATATATATATATAAATAATAGTAGCGTCACACACACACACATAATCTCAATTTGTTAATGATCATAAGATGGAAGATTAACATACAACTAGAAGTCAAAAATTAAGTCTCTGAGATGTGGATATACAAACAGTTGGAAAATAGACTCAAGTCCATGAGATGTAATATACTCATCTAAGAAATAATCTATCCAGTTAATAAGAAATAATCTATCTAGTTAATAAGATATAATCTATCTAGTTAATAAGAAATAATCTATCTAGTTAATAAGATATAATCTATCTAGTTAATAAGATATAATCTATCTAGTTAATAAGATAATCTATCTAGTTAATAAGATATAATCTATCCAGTTAGATATAACTACTAGTTAATAAAATAATCTATCTAGTTAATAAGATTCTATCTAGTTAATAGAATAATCTATCTAGTTAATAAGAAATAATCTATCTAGTTAATAAGAAATAATCTATCAAGTTAATAAGAAATAATCTATCTAGTTAATAAGAAATAATCTATCTAGTTAATAAGATATAATCTATCTAGTTAATAAGATATAATCTATCTAGTTAATAAGAAATAATCTATCTAGTTAATAAGAAATAATCTATCTAGTTAATAAGAAATAATCTATCTAGTTAATAAGAAATAATCTATCTAGTTAATAAGATATAATCTATCTAGTTAATAAGATATAATCTATCCAGTTAATAAGATATAATCTATCTAGTTAATAAGAAATAATCTATCTAGTTAATAAGATATCTATCTAGTTAATAAGATATAATCTATCTAGTTAATAAGAAATAATCTATCTAGTTAATAAGATATAATCTATCTAGTTAATAAGATATAATCTATCTAGTTAATAAGAAATAATCTATCTAGTTAAGATATAATCATCTATTAATAAGATCATCATCTAGTTAATAAGATATAATCTATCTAGTTAATAAGATATAATCTATCTAGTTAATAAGAAATAATCTATCTAGTTAATAAGATATAATCTATCTAGTTAATAAGAAATAATCTATCTAGTTAATAAGATATAATCTATCTAGTTAATAAGATATAATCTATCTAGTTAATAAGATATAATCTATCTAGTTAATAAGAATAATCTATAGTTAATAGAAATAATTATGATATAAGAAATAATCTATCTAGTTAATAAGAAATAATCTATCTAGTTAATAAGAATAATCTATCTAGTTAATAAGAAAAATCATCTAGTTAATAAGATATGATTTATCTGGTAAATTAAAATATTATCTATCCAATGGATACGAAATAATTTATCCCGTGAATAAGTAATAACATTATGAAATGGAAATAATTACTTACCTTATATATTCACATTGCTGAACAACGAGAGCTAAAGCTTCAAATGACCGAGCAGAATATTAGTAGATAATCGTAACAATTTGTGATTTTATAAGCGAAGGGAGACAAAGGAATCCATTACCAATTTCATATATTATTATTTTAATATTCCTCTTACTGTTATACGTTACTTAGAGCGTGCAAGCAATTTCTCAATGCCACTCTATCCTGGGCAACTAGTCCAATCTCTTCTATGGAATTGAGACCAATATTTCTGCCCCTGCAGTAAAGTTCGTTTCATGGTTTCTCTAAGCAATCCTTTCTTTCTGAACCATTTGCACTCCACTTCAAAACCTGTTTTGTGTTACTTTGATCATTTTAATCCTTTAATTTATAAAAATGAAAATTGTGGTATATATCCTTCACATAACGTAACCATCAACCACATTAAACGAGTTCATTTTCTAGGCACCACTTATACGTTCAGTAGTTTCCATTGCTTCCTGAACGGTGGGGTCTATTTTTTACCTTTGTAAAAATTGCACTGAAATGAATTGCTTTCAAACTGCTTGCCGCGAAGTTTGAACTAGGTACGCTTGGGTGGTGTACGAACTCACAACCACTTAAGCTACATACGCTTTACTTTATACACATAAAATAATATTTTAAAATAAAATTGAAACAGAAGGAATGTCAAAACTAAACATTGGTAGAAGATTGAATAAACACTCTTGAGATGTACGTATGACAACAGTACTGTTGTCTGATAGTAAGCAGACACTGCAAGAACTATGGGAACAAACACACGTCAGCAGTTTGGAATATTGATTCGAATATTATCTTTGAATAAGGAAAAACAAGAACTCACTACGATAAAACACAAACACTAAGAGAATGAAATATTGAAACATGTTAATTAATAAATGTAAAGTAATTAAAACAAAAAGAAAGTTTCTTGTATTGTCATTTTGAAAGTACGATGATGATGACGGAGAATTTGATAAAAATTATGTTTTTTTTTCCTCCTTTCTTCTCTCTAGTATAGGCTAACTACTATTTGTGATGATTTTTGTGATTTGACCTTAAGTACACTTTGTGTTTATGTTTGCAGTGAAGACATTGCGTAGAGATTAAGTGCACTCTTCTCTTGTGTTTATGTTTGCAGTGAAGACATTGCTTAGAGATTAAGTAAGTACACTTTGTGTTATGTTTGCAGTGAAGACATTGCGTATAGATTATGCACTCTTCTCGTGTTTATGTTTTGCAGTGAGACATTGCGTATAGATTAAGTGCACTTTCTCTTGTGTTTATGTTTGCAGAGACATTGCGTAGAAATAAGTACACTTTGTGTTATGTTTGCAGTGAAGACATTGCGTATAGATTAAGTCACTCTCTTTGTTTTTATGTTTGCAGTGAAGACATTGGTGATAGATTAAGTGCACTCTTTCTTGTGTTTATGTTTGCAGTGATGACATTGAGTTTAGAAAATTTTAATTTGAAAACTTCTTTCTCTTGTGTTTATGTTTGCAGTAAATGACATTGCGTAGAATTAAGTAAGTACACTTTTTGTGTTTATGTTTGCAGTGAAGACATTGCTTAGAGATTAAGTAATCTTTCTTGTGTTTATGTTTGCAGTGAAGACATTGCGTATAGATTAAGTAAGTACACTTTGTGTTATGTTTGCAGCGAAGACATTGCGTAGAGATTAAGTAAGTACACTTTGTGTTTATGTTTGCAGTGAAGACATTGTAGAGATTAGCAAGTACACTTTGTGTTTATGTTTGCAGTGAAGACATTGCGTAGAGATTAAGTGCACTCTTCTCTTGTGTTTATGTTTGCAGTGAAGACATTGCGAGAGATTAAGTGCACTCTTCTCATTCCAAAGGTACTGCCCGCTCCTCGTGAGGCCATTGGGATATTTTTCAGGAGATCCCTGATTTTAGTGTAGGTAAGATCGAGCTCCTAGTCCTATCGGAGACGAACGATGTTGCAAGTCGCTTTAGGAGATTTAAAATGGCAGATCACAGAAGATCATATGTTCAACAACCAAAATATTATCATTATTCTCCCTGTAGAAAACCCTCTACAGTTTGTTGATTCACAGCCAACTTTAGATAACTAGGCCAGACAACTGACCTTGGAATCCCTGACCTAGATCAAAGAAGGGGGCTGAAAAATATAGATGTTTGATAGAACACTGCATGCTATTTTGCAATTTTATTCAATTCTGTAAGTCTATGGTTATTTATTGGTGAAAATATTCATAATATTGATATTCCTTATTGTTAAACTTAACTTGGATAATATAACTTCAATTTATCATTTTGTGTTGATTTAAAAATAAATTTGTCTATATACACCAATACTGGCATGTGAGGTCACGTGGTGTAGCTGTGGTCTGATTTCAGATAATTCTTACCTAAGTCCAAAGGCCCATAAGTTTATAGTTGGCTGTGGTTGATCTGACAGAAGAATGGTAAGAGATAAGAAGTTTCTGAATCTTGCCTCCTCCCTTACTTCCTCCCTTGAATCTTGCCCCTTCCTACCTCCCTTGAATCTTGCCTCCTCCCTTACTTCCTCCCTCCCTTGCTTCCCCTTGAATCTTGCCTCTCCTTACTCCCTCCCTCCCTTGAATCTTGCCCCTTCCTTGCTCCCCTTGCCTTGCTCCCTCCCTTGAATCTTGCCCCTTCCTGCTTCCCTCCCTTGAATCTTGCCTCCTCCCTTACTTCCTCCCTTGAATCTTCCTCCTCCCTTGCTTCCCCTGAATCTTGCCCCTTCCTTGCTTCCCTGAATCTTGCCTCCTCCTGAATCTTGCCCCCCTCCTACAGCAAATTTCTTCATGACAAGAAAATAGAAAATAAAAACTAGAAACTGATATTATATATCACCTTGTGTTGCCGGGCTGTAAGGTAGGGGAAGCAAAGAATAGTAACACTCGACCAACAAGGCATGTCGAAGGGGGCGGAGGTAGGACATAGGAAGCTACCCTAGTAAATAAAAACGTCGCATAAATCGGATGTGCTGGCCTACTTGTAGGCGCATAACTGGCACAATGTGCAATCGCTCTTAGGCTCAAATCACAGACAAATAAACAAGTTTTAGGAAAACTAGGCATGTAGTGCAAACACCAAGGCGAAAGACAGAGGATGCTGGAGATTCATTGCAACCAACCTTCGATGTGGAGACGGTATCTGATGATGATTTAATAAATATGTTCAAGATAATTCAAACTGACTGTATAAGGCAGGAATGGCTTGTCAAATTGAGCATATTCCGAATGAACCATTTAACCTGTATTTTCATACCAGGGCATGATGATGAAGATTATCTGACAGTGACTTCTACTTTAACGCTCCATATCAACCACTTGTTAACCACTGTGTGATCTGAGCCTACGAGTGATTGCACATTGTGTCAGTTATGCGCCTGCAAGTAGGCCAGCACATACGATTTCTGCAATCATTTTTATTTACTAGGTAGCTTCCTAGGCCCTACATCAGTCACCACTTTAAACATGCCTTGTAGGTTGAGTGGTACTTTTTTTTCCTTCCTTGCAGGCCCTGGCACCACATGGGCATACCAGTGACCGAGGTAGGACAATCAATGGATAGTGCAGTTATCAGTTATACAAGAACTATAATCACAGCACACCGGACATGTCCATATGTGCACTGATCTCCACCTCAACAAATCCAGCAGCGTCCAGTGGCCCAACACACCAGTTCGATGTTTATTAATTAATCATTTTACGTATTTGGTATGTCGCTTTTTCGGCTACCAAAATTGACATCCATCTCTCAATCTGGCCAGTGACTGGGACACAACCCTGAAACCCTCTGTTTGGAAAGACTCAATCTGGGCAGTGACCCCGCGTTCCCAAGCCGTGAACTTCCTGTTCGGAAAGACTCAATCTGGCCAGTGACTGCGATTCCCAACCCTGAAACTCCTCTGTTCGGAAAGACTCATCAATGTCATAAAAGAAGAAGGTTGTATAGATGACGTTGCAAATATTTATAAATCTCATCCCGCTTCAGAGTGAAGGAAATGGGAGTAAAAATTGAACTGTCAAACACTAACACTTTGTTAGAGGTATCAAACATTTGATTAATCAACACTGAACAAGTGTTTTTACTTGTTATATATTGGGGTAGTCGAGACATTAGGACCTGCCCGAAGGCATCATCATTGCACTTCGGTGAGTAACCATGTCTACTCCGATCTCTTTCTACGTAGTAAAATCTCAGTGCAGTGCACAAACTCGTGGAGTACACTGATAATGAATCTCACTAATCACTAAGCTATGTCCTTGACAAACAATGTTTCTGCCAATGTATGTTTTGTCATTATACCATCAATATAAGAAAGAGGCAGTCATCATTTTTCGGGCATGTGATGAGGTGTAGAGGTTTAGAACACATTGTGACAACCGCAAAATTGAGGGTAGACGAGACAGAAGAAATTTTGGATAGCCTAACTTCATGGCACGGTAGAGCGTCAACATCTGAGTTGATAGCAAAACAACGACAGAGATTTGTAGAGATTTATGATCGCTTCACGCCAGCCGGCACGGCACCTGATGATGATGTTTTGTAATCTTTATGCCCAATATAAAACTGCTTTCTCAGTTTCAGTTTGGAATATCTTCATTGCACTCCGGATATGTCCATAGGTGCTCCGATCTCCTTCACAATATCTCCAACAGCACCAGCTACTGACCGCATCCAGTTCGATTTTGATTGATGAGCCTACTCACATACCTGTTATGTTGTTCTTTTCTTGCTACTCCAATCTTCAAACCCTGCAATCTAGTAGTTGACGTGGATTGGTTTAAATGAAAATCTTCTTGCGGCCACACTCTATGAGGGCGTTCAAAATATCAGCTCTATCCATTGGCTGGCCCTCTGATATGGTGGCAGAGCCAGCCAGCCTGTCTGGTCTCTCATTGCCACCACACCATGTGTCCCGAACGAAGATAAGTGTGATTCTGCAAATTGTTGACGCTTGTAGTGATTCAGTCCATTGCCTGCACCGAACCAGCCTCTACCTTGCAGATCATACTCAATGAATCACTCAGAATGCACGCATGAGTGTAGTTTTTGTGACAGTTTTTATTATCAATCAATCGCCATGTCTGCCAGCTGAGTATCATATCTTCCATGGTGCAGTTAATCAGTTCTGATGTCAATATTTTGTCGCACCACAATGTCAGACAACCAACATCTCTCGTTCCCTGAATTTTACCTGTTGTTACCAAGTGTTTTAAACCTCTTCACAATATATCCTCCAAGAACTTTGATTGTCTGATTCTTATTCTTTTGAGGTTTCTTTGTGTGCAGGTCTGTTTTAAAACATATTAATTTTTATTATATTTCCTTTATAAGTGAAGTCTGCAGTAAAACGATGTAGCAATTACTAAGGTATCTGGTTGGCTCCTTGTGGAGCCATCTGGATATATTTCCAGAGATCCCACATTTCAGTGTAGGTGAGATC
>JADZMA010000645.1:0-31593 GCA_020796225.1 Arion vulgaris | reverse complement strand
CAAAAACTTGAATATATAGACAATATTTCAAGCGAAAAAAGGGAAGGAAGGATACAGGCAACATTGAATATATAAACAATTTCAAGCCAACAAAAGGAAGGAAGGATACAGAGCAGCTTGAATATATAAAACAATATTTCAAGTGAACGAAAGGAAGGAAGGATACAGAGACAACATTGAATATATAGACAATATTTCAAGCGACGAAAGGAAGGAAGGATACAGAGACAACATTGAATATATAGACAATATTTCAAGCGAACGAAAGGAAGGAAAGATACAAGAGACAACATTGAATATATAGACAATATTTCAAGCAGACGAAAGGAAGGAAGGATACAAGAGACAACATTGAATATAGACAATATTTCAAGCGACAAAGGAAGGAATGAATACATCCTATTGCTGATTTCTATCTGACTCTAATAAGGAGATACATTTTACTTGAAAAATATTGTAAAGAAAAAGAGTAGAGAAGGACAGAGGGAATCTGCCAGTACGGTTGGTACAGAGGCATTTCCGTCAAAATAGAGTCTAAAACATCGTAGAAAAGGCGAAGATCTGCCAGTACGGTTGGTACGAGAGGCATTTCCCGTCAAAAATAGAGTCTAAAACATCGTAGAAGAAGGGCCGAATAAGAAAGTTTGTGATGTTCTCAACAACAGCAAAATGCGACATGAAACAAGAAACATGTGCAAAGAATATTTCAGACCTAACACTTGACATTTTTTCCGATCTAGAAGCCTTAGGCTGAAAGTTTTTCGGCTCGGTGTCATGGACATCGTAACCCTTCGGCTCGATGCCACGAACACCGTAAATCTGGGAACGTTGCTTTCTGCCAGTCCGCGGAGTTGAACCAGCACTTACAGAGGACTAGTCACCGTAGTCAACCGCTACGACACGCTGGGCAACACTTGACATAAAGCTACACAGACTTGTGTTGAGTTACAAAGACAGCGAAGTTCAGACAATGGACAACATTGATGGTAGACACAATATTTCAAGCGAACGAAAGGAAGGAGTTCATACCTAAAAATAAATTAATGACCATAAAAACATAGTCCTCACCGCTGAGTTTCTTATTTTAATAATAATTCCACTCGTACCGTTATACGTTACATAGGGCATGCAAGTAATTTCTCCATACCGCTCTATTACGGCAAGCTCGCTCAATCTCCTCCATGGAACTGAGATCGATATTTCCTGTCTCTCTCAGCAAAGTTCGTTTCAGGTCTCCTTAGGTCACCTCTCTTTCTTGAACCCATTGCATCCCACTTTATGCCTGCTTTGATATTCGTTGATCATTTCTCCTCAAGGTGTGTCAACATATCTCCATCTTCTCCTTCTTATAACAGTTGTCACTAGTGGTTGACCAGACATGTCTCTGATTTCATCACTTCTCCTAGTTAGTTCCATTTTATATTCATTATTTTTCCAGACATCTATTTTCAAATGCATTCAACTTGCTTTCTATATCTTTAGTCATTTTTCACTCTCGCTTAGCATATGTTAGGATTGATACAACATTTGAATTGAAAATTCTAATTTAGTTTTAAAACTATATAACTTGCAGTTCCATATTTTATTTAGACTTTTAAAAGCTGATGTTGCTTTGCCAATTCGTATCATAATTTCTTTTTAACATTTCCTGTGCAATCAAAATTACTACCTAAATAGGTGAACTGCTCTGTTATTTTTATCATTTTAGATTCCAGTGATATCTGCATTACTTACCATAGGTGTCTTCATTATATTTGTTTTTCATAGCTTATCTGCAGTCAACTTTTGATGCTATAGATCATGAGTGGTTACCGGGCCCAAAATTGGGATGAGAAATAGAACCACTTGTAACTGCACGCATGTCGTAAGAGCGACTAGGAAGTTTGCTGAATCGGATACATGTCTAAACGTGTAAAGTATATGCGTTTATGGGCCTACCAAACCAATGTGCAACGTATACACGTTCTTGGCAACGATCAAACATATCACAAAGGGTGATTAAAATTTGTCGTAAAGAACGAACTAGAAGATGCTATAGATGACAAGTTGTCTGTCTTTCTTTTGCATATCTTGGTTGTTTCTACTTAACAAGGCAATATCATCTGCAAAATTCAAATCTTCTAGTTGACTATTTTCTACCCAATTCATGCCAGTTTCGTCACTGCATCATTTTCGCATCACCCAGTCAATGGCCCTCAAACAATTGCGGAGATAGAATACAACCTTGCTTTAATCTGGTTTCAACCATAAACCAGTCGGTGTCCACCATCAGTGCGAACTGCACACTGTGAACCATCATAGAGCTCTTTATAATGTTTATTCTTTATCTGGTATTCCATAGCATCTCAGAATATTCCACAGGAGATTCTGTGTAGACTATCAAAGGCTTTTTTAAAAATCGATGAAATTTAGTATAAGTGGTTGTTTGTCTCAATATATTTCCATCCAAATTAGTCAGTAGGATAATTATTTGTTCTAACAACTTCTTCCAGAATGATTTTGCAGAAAGTCTTGGTCATTACTGATAATAGGGTGATCCGTCTCCAGTTGTTGCAATCTTTGAGATCACCTTTTTGGGGATTTTAACAATTATTCCTTTCTTCCATTGATCTGGGACAGTTTCTTCTTCCCATACTTTATTAAATAGTACTTGCACCTGGCTAATAGTTGTATCATCAGCTGCTTTGAACATTTCTGCAGTAATGTTGTCATCACCCGCTGCCTTATTGTTTATCAAGGAATGGATTGCCTCCTTGACCTCAGCTACACTTATCATTTCTTTGTTAATTGGTAGAGTTTATTTTTGAGACATAAAAGTATTCACTTTAGGGAGGAGGTGTGTAGTGAAAATAGTTATTGCTGATTACATCTTTGGAAGGGCATATAATAGTGAAAAAGATCAAATAAATTTTGGAAGACATTTATCACAAATATATTCCTTTATTTTAACACCAAAACTCAAGCTCAATCAATACTCTAGTTTTCTGTATGATTGTCTTCAAGTATGTCCTTGCAAATGATGATTTATTGATAGTTCTACATTACAAACATTACACTTGTAAGCTTTCTCTACAGTAGAGATAAGCAAACTGTATTTCTCCTGAGGGCTGGATAGAGAATTGTGCTGCTGGTGGATGCTCATACATAAAATAATTCACACTAAATATGACACTCACATTTCATGATAACATATGATTTTGTAGTGATCTGAAAGTGTTAAATTAATTACACATAGTATTAACATGTCATTACCATGTCAAGAAGAATTTGTTGTTGTTTATGTTTGCTAGCTATAAACTCAGCGTATCATGGCATAATATCATGTCTCTACTTGAGTTTTATGTGACAGCTTGCTGTTCTATCTAGTGTCTCTCACCATTCAGGCAGACTTTAATCTGACTTCAGAAGTACCTGTAATATAGATCCTCAAGTAAAGGATCAGGGTTTCCTGTAGTCCAATCATGTATCATGTGCACATCAAAAATTGTTGGCCTAAGCTGGACTCAACTTTGCTGTTGACAAACCCTGTCAAAGTGATATTTATGACAAACCCTGTCAAGGTGATATTTATGACAAACCCTGTCACGGTGATATTTATGACAAACCCTGTCAAGGATATATTAATGTAAAGCCCAGTCAAGGTGATATTTAAACAAAGAAATACAACTTGCATTAGAAATATTTACTTGTATAGATGATTTGAATAAGAAGATTAGGCCAGAGTGGTTGCTAGAGGCCCATTGGGGTGTAAGAATAGAACCACTGTTACCTGCCACACATGTCGTAAGAGCAACTAAGGAGGATGGGTGTGGGGCTAGATACCCAACATCGTAAAAAACACTAGATGGCTACAGAACAGAGAGCAAACCGAGTAGACGCTGGCTGAAACCAGACACATGCGAAGGATAAACACCAGAGCTCCAAATGGTGCTGAAGATGTGACGTAAAACACACCAATGCTAAGGCTGCATGAATCAGATTTTCACATGAATAGAATTTATGGGAGATCTGGTACATCAGTCTGGGCGGTGATCGCGAGAGAGAATAAGAAGATTTTGTGTTTCTCTTTAACAAAGTGCTTCATTTAAAATTAAAGAGTTATTTCGGAACTTTCTTGTCAAATAAATTTGATGTCAATGTAGACACCAATTTTGTTTCAACATAAGAAAGTAAAAACAAGAGTATTCTTGGGGTTTAAACTTGAGTATCTTTGACGAGCAGCATAGAAACATATTGCTTGACATGTTCTACAGTATATGTTTTTATTAAACTTTTCTAAATAAATTTTGCACAACAAGGATCACATTTTTATAGTTTCTCTTCATCATGTCTTCTTTTATGTTTTCCTAAATTACTGCAATCACAAAAATGTACACCACAAACATTTAAGGTTTCTCTCCAGTATGTGTTTTCATATGCACTACTAGATTACTATTACTAACAAAGCCAGCACCACAAACATCACACTTGTAAGGTCTCTCTTTAGTATGTCTTCTCTTATGTGTTTCAAGATTACCACTGTAAAACATACACCACAAACATCACACTTGTGAGTTTTCTCCAGTATGTGTTCTCTTATGTGTTAAGTAGATTACTATTGGTAGTAAACCAGCACAATCATCACATTTATGCGGTTTCTCTCCAGTATGTGTTCTCTTATGTGCTATTAGATCACCATTACTAACAAAGCCAGAAGAACAAACATCACACTGGTAGGTTTCTCTCAGTATGTCTTACTTGTGTGTTTTAAGATGATAGCGCTGAGTAAAACTTACACCACAAATGTACACATGTAGAGTTTCTCTCAGTATTGTTCTCTGATGTGATTCAAGATGATAGCGCTGAGTAAAACCTACACCACAAACATCACATTTGTAAGGTTTTTCTCTAGCATGTGTTCTCTTATGTATTCGTAGATTACTATTGGTACAAGCCCAGCACAAACATCACACTATGCGGTTCTCTCAGCATGTGTTCTTCTATGTGCTACTAAATCACTACTACTATCAAAGCAAGAAGAACAAATATCACACTTGTATGTTTTATCTCTAGTATGTGTTCTTTTATGTGTTTCAAGAGTACCAGCTGAGCAAGAACTTACCACAAACATCCACTTGTAGAGTTTCTCTCGGTATGTGTTCTCCTATGCATTACTAGATTACTATTACAAGAAAACCCAGCACCACAAACATCACACTTGTAAGTTTTCTCTCAGTATGTGTTCTGTTATGCTTTACTAGATTACTATTACTAGCAAACCCAGCACCAAATCTCCACTTATCGGTCTCTCTCAGTATGTCTTCGTTTATGTGTTACTAGTCACTATGACTAGCAAACCAGCATCACAAACATCACACTTGTATGGCTTCTCTCCAGTATGTCTTCGTTTATGTGTTACTAGATCACTATTACTAGCAAAGCCAGAACAACAAACATCACATAGAGTTTCTCTCAGTATGTCTTAGTTTGTGTGTTTCAAGATGACAGCGCTGTAAAAACCTACACAGATGTCACACTTGTGAGGTTTCTCTCCAGTATGTGTTTTTCATGTTTTTCTGTCTCCTTTAGCAACAAACCCAGCACCACATACATCACACTTGAAAGGTTTCTCTCCAGTATGTATTCGTTTATGCCTGTCTAATTACTATACACACAAACCTTCCCCATACATCACACTTGTAAGGTTTCTCTCAGTGTGACTTCGTTTGTGTGTTTCAAGATGAAAGCGCTTAGTAAAACTTACACCACAAACATCACACTTATAGGTTTCTCTAAAACATGTATTCTCTGATGTACATGTAGACTACTACTATCAGTAAATCTCACATCACAAACATTACATACAAACATACTTTCTCCAACGCTACTTTCATCATCAATTTGATCAACTATATTGTTATGTAATCTGTCACTGACATCAGCATTCTTCTTATACACATAAATTATGTTATCCGACTGCACCATATAATCTTCATTCTGTAATGTTGACTGACTGTCAGTCTGAGTGTCTAAACATCTACTGTACTTCATGACAGTCAACAGAATCAGTGATGTTTCACTGGTCATCATCTTGATTCTGTCTTAAGGTCTCTGCTCATTTCTGAAACAATTGTACCACTGTTCTTGTTTACCATTGTATTTATTTGCTTGCTGTCATATTCAGGTAACACATTTGAAAGTTTACCATGTTCCCTCAGTTGCAAGTATTTGTGCTCATTATCATATTATTATCAGACTGTAAATATTCTTCTTTGATGAAGGGAAGATGGTTCTCGTTATGGCTGTACAAATCTGGAATGTTAATAAAGAAAGACATAGAAATCTTAGATAATTAATCAAAAATTTACTAGCAATGTTTCAGTTTGAAATATATTCATTGCACTTTGGACATGTCCATAGATGCTATGTTCTTCTCCACATTATCTCCAATAGCACCAGTTCGATTTGAGTGATGAGAGTAAAGCTTGCGGTGCTGTTCTTTTCTGCCACTCAATCTTCAATCAAAGCTCTTGGAATCTAGTAGTTGATGTGGATTGGTTTAGATAAAAGTCCTCTTTGTGGCCACACTCTATGAGGATGTTCAGAATGTCAGTTCTACCCATTGACTGACCTACTAACATGGTGGCATCCATGTTTCCCGGAACGAAGATGATATAGCAGAGTTAATATAAAGATATTCAGTTGGCCTGACATAACGAGAGAACTAATCGCCAACAATGTACATGTCTACTATTCAACTAATCACCAACAATATACAAGTCTACTATTCAACTAATCACCAACAATATACATGTCTACTATTCAACTAATCACCAACAATATACAAGTCTACTATTCAACTAATCACCAACAATATACATTTACTGTTTACTGTTATTTATTATTATTGCTAGATATGTTTATGTTTTACATGTAACGAGATCGTTGCAGGTCTGACTAATAATATAGTATGATTATATTTCTTCACTTATATCTAACCACAAAACAATATATTCACATTTTTTTTAAGCAACAAGCCATTCTTGAATAGATAGCTATGTGAGAATCAATATGATTCTCAACTTTTATTGAAACTGCAATATCTACAAATAATAACACACATTCATCATATAGTGTTTTACTAACTCATAAATACCCTGAAATAGAATGAAAAATAGAGCACACCTAAATAAACCTGTTCACTACTAAGCCGCCTCTGACCAGTGCCTGTCCGACAAGAAGACTGGAAAGTGCTATCAGATGACTGGATCACTCATGAGACTGGTGTATCTGCCCAGTAGCGTGGTTAATTGAGAAAATGCTGGAATATATTATCAGATGACTGGATCACTTATCGAAAACTGGTGTATCTGCACGGCGCGTGGTTAGTGAAAACACTGGAAAATATCAGATGACTGGATCACTTATCGAAGACTGGTGTATCTGCACGGCGCGTGGTTAATTGAGAAAATGCTGGAATATATTATCAGATGACTGGATCACTTATCGAAGACTGGTGTATCTGCACGGCGCATGGTTAATTGAGAAAAGCCAAATATTATCAGATGACTGGATCACTTATCGAAGACTGGTGTATCTGCCCAGCGCGTGAGTTAATTGAAAATGCTGGAATATATTATCAGATGACTGGATCACTTATCGAAGACTGGTGTATCTCACTGCAGCGTAGTTATTGAAAACACTGGAAAATATTATCAACTGACTGCCTTGCTATCATAAACTGGTTTCTGTTCAGCAGCGTGGCTGACAAGTAAAATAGAAGATACTATCACTCTACTACCTGTAAAGAATTCATCAATGGACCCGTGTGGACGAACTACCTTGCTCAATTCCGATATGACGACAGACGGTCACTCCTGCTAGTTTCTTCGGGTCTGTGTGCGTGAACTGCAGTATCATGTCTTTTTATCCACTTTTCATTCAGACTTGCTTGACAATGCCAGCCTCCTTTCCACATCCGTCGTCCAGGAACTCCACTCCCCTATTTTTAAACCAGGTGATGTCCAGTCACGCTTTATCTCTCTCTGAATCAAGGAACATTATTTTGCATCTGTCCCTTCCACCCTGTTACACATGCATTTCAACAATATACAACTATTAGTTTACATATCTCTTGGTAAAAATCAATACAATAAAAAATCTTAACAAAGTAAGATTTCTGCCTTACAGAACAAGGAGAAACACAAGAGTCTAGACCATTCAAGAACAAATTTAAGAAGACATGTTAGAGAATGGCTGGGGAGCTCTACAACAGAAAGAAAAGATTCTAACAAAGTTGAACTTAGATAGTTGATTAGTAGACATGTATATTGTTAGTGATTAGTTGAATGGTAGACTTGTATATTGTTGGTGATTAGTTGAATGGTAGACTTGTATATTGTTGGTGATTAGTTGAATAGTAGACATGTATATTGTTAATGATTAGTTGAATAGTAGACTTGTATATTGTTGGTGATTAGTTGAATAGTAGACATGTATATAGACAGACATTATATACTTTGTTATATATTTATATGGAGACTGCAGTAAAAACTATGTAGAATGGCGAAACATGTGTTTATCGATTTTATATATTTATAGGCGATTGAATAGACTGAAGTATGTACAGTATTCGTGAAGTGAAAAATTAATGATTAAATGTAAAAATAAACAGCACTCTGTGTTGTTTATTTTCATACTTAATCATTAATTTTTCACTACTAATTTAATACTGTATATTCCTGTCTGTTCAATGCCCATTTACGCATGTATTACCAGCCATCCAAGCGATTTTCTCAGATCTGAACTGGTATGACCATCTCAGATTTAGTACACCGCATTATATATTTATACTTTGTTATATACTTTGTATACTGTGTTATGTCCAAAATTACATCGGGGACCCTTGCGGTCCTAGAGTTTGTCACTGCAGCTGAGATCTTCCCAGTATAAGAAAGAGATCGGATTTAACACATGGTTACTCACCGAAGTGCAATGTTGATGGTTTTATCAATCAATCAATACTTTGTTACATCAGCACTTGAAGGAGCAATTGATTACAGATCTTGACTGTATTTTTTGTTTTAAGACTTAACTAAACAGTTCTCAACCTATTTATATCCTCTTTGTATCCCATTTAACACATAAGGCTTCTCAAAGATTTCCATTTTATGCGTTCTGCGCATTACACCAATTGTTTCCCATGTCAGGCCACAATCTTTCAACTCTCTTTCCTCAGTTCTTCTCCTTGTTTACCTTGAACTTGCAGGCTTTCTTAGACAGCTGTCCAAGCCTTGTAATGATGGTCTCCAACTATGCATAATTTGTTCGTTTTCAAAAAGCACATCATTTGCTACTGCTTTGCTAGAATATTTGTAAGATTCTTCATCAACATTTATTTTTGAATATCTCTAACTTGTGTATGATACTGTGAGTTTATTTTCCAGCATTCACTCACTCACTACTGTATAATAACTTCTGTATGATGATGTGAGTTTATTTTCCAGCACTCACTACTGTATAATAACTTGTGTATGATACTGTGAATTTATTTTCCAGCACTCACTACTGTATAATAACTTGTGTATGATACTGTGAGTTTATTTTCCAGCACTCACTACTGTATAATAACTTGTGTATGATACTGTGAGTTTATTTTCCAGCACTCACTACTGTATAATAACTTGTGTATGATACTGTGAGTTTATTTTCAACACTCCTACTGTATAATAAACTCTAACTTGTGTATGATGCTGTGAGTTTATTTTCCAACACTCACTACCATATAATAACACTCCCAAGACACAACTTCTATATATTTTAAGTTTTATTTTAAGTTTTGTTTTAAGATTCAATCCCTTAGCTATCAGATTTTGTAAAAACATGGCAAAGTTTGACTTGCTTTCTTGATTTTTCAATGATGTCCATTTCAATCACCGTCTTGTGATATTGTACTTCCCAGGCATACAGAGCCTTGAACTTCCTTTATGATTTCATTTTGTAACAAAATTGGGTTTTCAAAAAGCTCTCACAAGTTTTGTCAGTGCTGCTGATCCTGTAACATGATAAACATCTGCAGAATCTTCACTGCTTGGAAAGTTACTTTGGTTAGTTTCATGGGAGAAGGATATCTAGTTTCTTCATCTTCTTCCTCTTCAGCAGTAGCTATTTCCTTCAAGATTATCTGTGCAATATCTTGTATTGAAAGGTGTTCTGTAAGGACAAAAGTATCATCCATTGACAGGTACTCATCTGCGATCGTACTAATGGAAGAAATGGTACTCAGTTTATCAAATAAGTTATTCACATATGTGATAACTGTTGTAGATGATAAAAACTTGTTAAAGACTTAGTTCATGATGATGTATCTATAACAATGAAGAAAGTTGTTAGTGCCAGGTTTCATACCATTCCAGCAACAGCCATAATCAGTGCCTCAAGTAGATGAAAATTAGGATGAATGTTTGAGAGTTTTATTAAAGCTGTTATATTAAGGTTTCCATTATAAGTGGACTAGTGTTCTTTCTCTAGAAATTTAGCATAGTCACTTAACAAGGAGGCATGTCTCAAATAGTACTATGAAACACTCTCTTACATCAAACCAGCCATCTCTAACAATTTGTACAACTTAAGAATTTCTTCATTATGAACACTAAAATAATAAACATTTATTGACAGAGACAAATTGTTTACAAAATAACACAAACAATAACAAACTTGCATCCTTGATCAGATAAAATAACAACTTTCCTTTCATCTTCTCCATTTCCTCATCATCATCTTCAGTTTCCAACTAGCTGTATGACTCTGAAAAACAAAATGTCCAGACATGTCCTGTTTAACCATCAAACAGTGGGATAATGTGATTTCAATCATTTAGAATTAATGCAACATGCCTATTTAAGTGGCCATAATATTTGAATTCATTTGGCATTTAAGTTCTATAAATTTATTTAACTAATGCAAAACGATAATTTCATAAATAATTGTAAAAAAATTAATTATATATTTTTAAGATGTCTAATCTCGTTGACTGAAGCACACCTCATTTCCCAAATGTCATTTTGTAAAGCAACTTACTCAGCAAAATCCCAAATTATGTGATAAAATGGGTACTAATAACTCAGGTTATGAAGACACCAGTGATTCTTCAAATATCTGTGCTTGGGTCAGATGAACATTCTGTGCCTTGGTCCATTTGAGTCTGTTTGCAAGATGCAGTAACTTTTTCTGATTATTTTGTCTATGAAATATCATTGCGAACTCATATTTGTGTTCAGTAATATCTTTTACTTGCAATGTTTAGAAATGATATACCTATTGAATGTTTATGTATGATACTATAAGTGTTAGTGGGATCAATGTTTAGGAATGATATACCTATTGAATGTTTATGTATGATACTATAAGTGTTAGTGGGATCAATGTTTAGGAATGATATACCTATTGAATGTTTATGTATGATACTATAAGTGTTAGTGGGATAAAAGGCGCATAGGGGCAACGTGGTGCCAGGATTAGTGAGCTGGCACTAATCAAGATCCTACCCCACCTCCTTGTGGTGACCCTGGCAACAGAAAACCGATCTTTTCTAGCTAAGGCGGTAGGGATGGGAGAGCTACACTGGTTCAAGTAGTGATGCAGCGCATCATGTCCTATGAGATCTCTGCAGCACAGATGAACAGAAACACAGAATGACTGTTGAATCCGCATGCCTCTCCCGGCCGATGTCTGATGAAAAGTTGCCCAAATAGTTGCTGAAATGTAAGAAACAGTAGTGTCAGTGTCTGTGAGCAGTCCCAACTCCCTGGAGTAAATGGCCTAAATAACTTGCCAGTTGTGGGCAGAATCAATGAGAATGATGCGTAACAAATCAATGGTCTTTGCAAGTGTCTCTGAAAAAAGAAACGTATCGTGAGCACATGGGAAGATTGCGGTGAATTCAGTACAAGAGGTCAAGCATAAATAAATCTATTGGTAAAGTTGGCCAGCGTAAATCCTAAAGTTGCGTTTTAGCGCCTAATGAAACTGCCTTCCCTGAAACAACCAGACAAGGTACTGTTGTTTTCACAACTAATATCCTCGAGAAAACCGAAGCGCATGTTTGTGAGCACAAAATCTAAGCTACGCTGATAGCGCCTAATGAAATGACCCACTAAATTATTTGTGTGTGGCCCCAGTCCAGTGTTTCCGAGGCCAGGAAAATGCAGAGTAGTAACTGCAAATTACCATGTGCCGACAAGCGTTTGAAAAGGATGAGAATGTTTCTACTTTGGAACAAACTCAAAGAGGTCAGAAAAGTAAGGCTGACAATGTAAAGATTTGACAGGTTCCAAACATTGTAGAAGGCCAACACTTTTTCACAGTGTGTTATATGAGTAAGACACCGTCCCAGGACAAGCTTATGTGCCCCAATCCCTTGGAACAAATGGCGCATAATTGCCAGCTGTGGGCAAAAATCAATAAAACGATGCGTAACAAAGCAAGTCTCGGCAAGTGTCTCTGAAAATGCTGTAACGTGCCGGTACGACATTGGAAGATTGCAGAAAACTCTGTAACAAATGCTTAGTGTAGATACATTTACTGGGTAAGGTTGACCAAGTGCAAATCCTAAAGTTGCGTTTTAGTACCTAAGGAAACTGCCCTCTCTGGGACAACTTCTATCCCGGGAGAACTGGGGTGGGTGATGTTGACAAGCGCAAAATTTCAGTTGCGTTGCTAACGCTGATTGAAACGACCCTATAGAAAATACTGTCATAGCCCGGTCCAGTTTTCGGGGCCAGAAATTGCAGAGTAGACATTGCAATTGCCAAGTCGACACACGTCGTCTGAGAATGTTCCTATTCGGAATAAACTCAATGCGGTCAGAAAAGTAAGGCCGACATTGTAAAGATTTGACAGCTGACCCCGAACAATGGCCGAAGCGACACTTTCACGGTGTGTTATGCAGGTAGATGCGTCCCAGGACAAGCTTTTGTGTCCCAAAAAGACTGAAAATTTTCCTTTTTTTGTCTTTTTTTCTTTGTCGCTTTCAACTCAGGCAGTTTCATCTCGAAACTGATTTTTAGCGAAAATCCGTTTTCCAATTTCTTACAATGGCAGCAGCGTGCACATTGTAAATTCCTTTACACTGGCAGCCGTGTGCTCTTCTTCTTCTTCAGCGATCTCTGGTCATGCGCTAATTTACTGTGGACCACAAACTGGGCAGACAGCTTCAGGTCTGTCAGGTTTCCCAAAAGCTTAGTTTTCAGTTCGACTGGGTGTGGCCACATGTTGCTTCTCAGCTCACACAGAGAGGACAGTCTTGCAGGATATGCTCTGGTGTCTGTTATGCCTGCTGACACTGGCAGAGAGCTGTTTGACTTATTCCTAGTCTGTATAAGTGTTTGTTGAGTCTGCAGTGTCAGTGCGTAGTGAAATATAATGAGCCTGTCTGTTCTCTTAGGTCTTTGGGAGTCTTTTCCATAATCATATCCAGTGTTTGTCTTCCAGTCTACTGCAGATTTTCTCTGTATGAGGTTTTGACCTCTTGAAAAGACAAGGGTTGTAAATTTGCTCTTTGGCACTGCCCTCCTTAGCTAAGACATCAGCACTCTCATTCCTGCAATGCCACAGTGAGATGGAATCCACGCAGTGAATTCTGCCTTTTCTGAAGCTGAGCAAGTTCTCTTTGTAGTTTTTGTACTGTGCTGTCAGTGGATTTAGCCTCCAGGGCTTGTATAGCTGACAATGAGTCTGTAAGAAATCCCATCTTGCTTGCAGCTGCTTGCAGCTTATTCATGTGCTGTGCTGCCATCAGAAGGGCTATGAGTTCTGCTTTGTAGTTGGAACATATTCTTCCAGTAAGAGCCGCTAGAGACACAGTGGTAGCATCTGGGTGCCTAATGTACCCTCCTGCTCCACCATTCATGGTTGCCTCCATTGCCGATCCATCTGTTAAATTCTTATCCAGCTGTCTTCTGGAAACATGTAATGGAGATGTTCCATTAATTGCTTTTCACTAGATTAGGCTCGTCATCTTTGCTTAATAATTTAGGGATGGAGGTTGAGAAGTTTAGTGGTACTGAGTCTGGTTCCCAGTGATCAAAAGCAATTCTTCAGGTATGGAATTATGATTTAGTAGTTCCAAGTATGACTTTCCTATTTCTTTTGCTTTGTGGTTTAGACTTTTGCGCTTTAGTCTGTTCTTTGTTCTAACCGCCATTTTTTCATGCAGTGGATGGTGAGGCATTCTTTTGATCCTTTCAGTCTGAAGAATCACTTTTCTCCTTCTTCTGTCTTCAAGGGCTGGATGTTGGCTGCCTTTTCCATTTCTACAATTGGTGTAGATTTCATGGCTCCCAAAATAGTCCGCAGACACCTGTTTTGTGTTTTCCATATCGATTTGTTTGAATGGGCTGCTGATATCCATGTCGATGATGCATATTCAGGAGTCGGTCTAACTGCACCAGTGTACACCTGACTCAGGATTCGAATATCAGCTCCCCAGGTAGTTCCAGCCAGCTTCACACTTTGTTTCCTCATAGCCTTTCTGTTTGTTTCCATTATGTGATGTTTCCATGTCAGGCGACTGTCAAGCTTAACTCCCAAAAAGGTTGGAGTATGGGACGAGAGCGATATCATCGTTAAATTTCAGTCTGAAGTGTTCTTCCTTTGTTGACAATGAGAAAAGCGTTGCTATGGTTTTGCTCGGTTTATTTCTAGACCCATTTACTTGCCCACATTTGGCTGTTCAGGCTGGCCTGGAGTTTAAAGATGGCAGGACCAGAAACTCGGAGGTGTACCACACAGCTAGATCATCAGCATGGAGAGAGTGTGATACATGTCTGGGCAGAGTTTGTGGCAGATCATTAATATATACCAGGAAAAGCAATGGGGACAGTCCGCTGCCCTGTGGGACTCCTGCTCTTAATTTGAATCTGGGACTGTGCACTCCATCCAATTTTACAGATGCTTGTCTATGGGTAAGAAAGTCTTTTATCAATAGGTACATTCTACCCGTATTCCACTGCGTAAGAGCTTGAGTAGCAAACCATCTTTCCAGACTTTGTCGAAGGCCTTGACATGTCGAAGAACACAGTGAGGTTTCTTCTTTTCTTGGAAGCCATTTTCTATGTCCTGTGCAAGGTATGCCACTTGGTCATCAGTGCTTCTATGCTGCCTGTAGCCTGTCTGGGCTGGATCAAGTTTATGGTTGGATTCTAAAAACCACTGGAGTCTAGTGGTTATCACTCTCTCCAGCAGTTTTGCAGTGCAACTTAGCAAACTTATAGGTCTGTAGCTCTCGGATCCTTTTGTCTTTTCCACTTTTGAAATTGGGTGGATTGTGGCATTTTTCCAGATGTCTGGGACTCTCCCTTGTCTCCAACTATTGTTAAAAATCTGGAGTAGAAGACTCTGTGCTATTGGCCCTATTTGTTTGAGCATGTGTTGATACTCCATCTGGTCCCAGGGCCTTTTACGATTGAGCTTTTCAGTGCTCTCTGCAGCTCAGTCAGTGTGATGTCTACCTCCATACAGGGTTCACTTGTTGCTTTTTGAATGTAGCATTTATCTCACTTCTACTTCTTTCCCTTGCTCCTGACTTATTGAGCATGAGCTTTCTTGCTTGTAACACTGGGCCATCAGGGTGGCTGCTCGCTTTCCTGTGAGAAGTTGTTCTCCTTGCTGGAGAACTGTTTCCCTCTAGATGGGTTGTCATCGTTCAGGGCTTTTGTAAGTCTCCACAACTTTTGAGTATCTTTTTCCATGTTCAAGAGGATGTCTTTTCTTTCAGGATTTTCTACACTGCTGGTTTCTTTCTCTAACATAAGGGCCCTTGCTCTATTGTGTTGCATTACATTTTAGTCCGTTGAGTGCAGGTTCATTGTATTTCTGCACTGCAAGCGAGCTATGAGAACTATGGAGAACTTCCATCTCTGGTGTCAATATGGCTTGTAGTTTTCTCCTCCCTCTGGGTATAGCCTTTTTGCAGCATCTAAAATGGCTTTATTGAATGAACGTGCATCTCTGTCCACTTTTCCTGATTGATTAATTTCTTTACAGTACTTGTCTGCTAGTTCTTGAAATAGCTTCCAGTCTGCCTTTTTGTAATTCCAACTAGGGCAGAGTTTGTAAGTTCCTCCTTGTTAATGTTATTTATGAGGAGTTTCACTGGTCTATGTCACTACACTCAATCTGGTCTGAGACTTGCCTTTGGTTATCCTGTGATTGTCTGTAAAAGCCAGATCTGAGGTGCTTGTTGTCGCCACACCGTCGTGAGTAACTGTTGTGAGATCATCTGGGTGGTTGAGAATGGTGAGACTGTTGGTGATCAGCCATTCTTCAAGGCTTCACCTCGAGGATCTAGCGTGTCATAGCCCCAGCTTGGTGAGTGGCTGTTGAAGTCTCCTACTATAAGCAAGTTGTCATCTTGAACTTTGATAGCTTCAACTCAGTTTGAATGGAGGGTGGTGAGTATATATTGTATAGTGTCATCTTAGTGTTGTTGATAAGAAGTTGAACAGCTATGAATTCTGTGCTCATCTGATTGGACCTGTGAAGTTCAACTGCCGGTATGGAATTACGAACTAGTGTTACTACTCAACCCTTATGTCTATTTTCTCTATCCTGACGGAAGGTTTCAAATCCTCTAATGCTGAATCTATTTCCCGGATTAAGGTACGTCTCTTGGATACAGCAGATGTCAATCTTTTCTGCCTGTGAGCGTTCCTCTAGCTCTCGTTTTTTGTTGGTTACCTTCTGCATTCCATTGCATATGTGAGGGTGAAAGTTTGTCCTTGCTGCCAGTAGTAATACCCTGTCCTCCTCTGGCTTTGCAAGAATCAACAGGCCAGTAGTAAGGGTGGACCCTTGAGAGCAGGGTCGGTCCCCCACCACCTGGCTGTTTCCCATGGTGGTGGCACCACAGTTTATAAATATTTGCGCATGGCCATTTGAGTTGTTCGTTGTTCGATTCCTCCCCAATAATGGCTGACATTCCGTTTCTGAGGACATCTTTTTTGAGGTTGTTCTCTAGACAGTTGCAGTCCCCTGCTGCCGAGATCTGTCTTCCCGGGTTTGTCTGGAGTCGTCCTACTCTAGATGACTTCAGCCTTCTGTTGCGGCTCCTGCTAGGCTTTTTGCAGGGTGTGCTCCTGGACACTGTAGTTTAATCCCTTATGTAGGGAAAGTGTCATAAGTAGAAGACAAGACAAGAAAAGATGTCCTCCTCCCAAGAGAGAGAGGACAAGTGCTATTTGTCCCATAGCTGGGGATGGGTTGGTTGCAGCCAGAGCATTTACCACTCGCCGGTGGGTTCTGACTGTCACCTATAGAGGCCCCATCTGCTCCCGCCTTTTGGTCTGGCCTTTCACCTTCAGTCTGTTGGCTTAGTTAGAGCCTGCCAGGAGTTAAGACTCCCGCCGACATAGCCTGAAGGATCCTAAAAGGCACACAAACCCTCCAACCACGATAAGGTAGGCTAATATGGAGAGCCGTGTGCTCAATGTACTCGTAATGTATTCCTCGCCATACAGGCAGATTTTCTCCGACTTCAGAGTACTCACGTTATCGTCCTGAGTAAGACCAAGGGACTCGAACAAATGCCGGACAGTAGGTTCAAACCCGAGCTATGAGACGTCTCACAGCTAGCAGGCCGAGCTACTATCAACTACTCTAGGCAGTCCCGAGAAATTTCTAATCGAAACATAGTCAGAAAGGCTGCACAGCTATTTGCATAGATCATAAGTCGAATTATACAGTAAAAGATGATCATAAAGGCGTAGATTGCAGCAAAATACTGCACAATGGACGTTCTAGGGACAAGCTACCTAGTAAATAAAATGCTGGCTGAACCGGATGTCCGGCCTAGTCCCCATTAAGGCGCATAATTGGCAACGTAAAAATATTTCTTGTCAAAGATCAATTATATATGACAATAAGAGTGATAAAATTGGCAGAGAAGAAGCGAAACAACAACATAAGTGTTAGTTCTTTATGGGCTGCTTATTAGACTATTATTTTCTCTTGAAGGTCGTATCTATTGACTTTTTCTTTAAAAAAAATGAAAACATTGATATTTGATAAATTTCATAGGTTACTGCCTTTCATATTGTCCAAACAGTTCAAATTCATATTTAAAAAAGTTAATTGCATATCCTTTACAGGACTTTGCGAATCAACCCAGCTTTTTAATGCTGTTTTGATTTTCTAGACATTATTACTTTCATAGTTTGCCATTGCTTTCTGAAAGGATGGTGCCATTGTCCTTTTGTAAAAATCCCATGTAAGACAATTTGCACCAAACTGTCCCCAGCGTAATTCAAACTCAGAAAGTCTGGGTTAATAGACTGAGTCATTATCCCTAAACAAGACGCCACTTAATATATACGTCCTGCAAAAATGAATATTCTAAAAGTCTGTAATGGAAGATTTCATTATATTTATCATACTTTTTTTTTCTTCTTTGTGACTAAAATTATTTGTCATTTGTAGAATAATCTATTTGTAAACTATAAGTGTTTTAATCTATAAGTAGGTCACGGATATCATATATTACATCACACTTATATTAAAATTCGAGGATGTCAATAAGTAAGCCACAAAGTTATGTGAGATGGTAGGTAAATGTAGTTGGTGTTTTCTAAAAGTGTCATTAGGTGACAGCAACATCAACTTTATATTCCGTTGCCAGGTGGCGCTATTGTCTCATGCGCAGGCATAAACAAAATGGTGACTGTATTTACGGAGTACAACCAAAGAGCAACGTGCTGTTGTGCGTTTTTGTGGGCAAAAGGACTGCCTGCAAAGGACATTCATAGGGAAATGCTTCCTGTTTATGCTGACAAATGTTTGTCCCATAAAGCGGTGCATAGCTAGGAAGAAAACTTTTCTCAGGGCGGCTCTAAAATTGTTGATGAAATCCGATCTGGTCGTCCTGTTGAGATTGCAACAGAAGCATCAGTGCAGCGGGTGGAGAGATGATTAGAGGTGACAGACGAGTAACGATAGACTCTGTAGCATCTGCAATAGGTGCTCACATGGTTCAGCATACAGCATAATGCATGATCGATTGAAATTGAAGAAAGTGTGCTCAAGGTGGGTACCCAGACAATTGAAGAAGGAACACAAAATGAACGATTTGGCTGCCTTGCATCATCTCTGTCGTCTGAAGGAGAAGAGATGCTGAACAGGATTGTTAAGGGGATGAATCATGGGTGCATCACTACCAGCCCGAATCAAAGCGTGCTGAATGCAGTGAAACATCCTTAGCCTTGTGTCCAAAAATTCAAGTTCGCCATCAGCAGAAGGTTATGTTGGGTGTTCTGGGATTGTCGAGGAGTGCTTTTACATTTCATGAAGAAAGGTGTCAATGTGAATTCGATTCGTACTGTGAAGTTCTATCGATGCTTCATGATGCAATTGAAAAAAACGTCCAGGGTTGCTGACTAAGGTGTTGCTTCTTCAGCAATGCCAGACCACATACGCTCGTTGCTCAGGAGAAAATTAACCAACTACGGTGGGAAGTTCTGGAACATCCACCTTACAGTCCCGACTTAGCCTATAGCGATTTCCACCTCTTTGGTCTACTGAAAACCCACCTTGGCGGGAGACATTCCGTGAATAGCGCTGAAGTTGAATGTGAAGTGGAACGTGGTTTGAAAACAGAGCCCGCAGTTCTATGCAGCGGTTTGGGAGGATTGATAAAACGATGGGATAAGTGCATCAATGTTGGTGAAAATTATGTTGAGAAATAAAGGAACAATGTATGTATAAAAATAAACTGGTTTCAAGTTGTTATCATGTTTAGTTATTTTTCTATAGCCATTTGTGGCTTACTTATTGACTTCCCCTCATACATATCCTGATAGCCCATCCAGTAGCTTTCCAACCATATATAACATGCCTATTTTCAATGCAAAGAATGTGTATGGTTGCTAAATATAGAGCAGGTCATCAAAAATATTTTTTTAAACCGTAAAACCTGCCAATAGTTAAGAGTCAACACAAGCTACATTAAAATGTCAACTTTTATTTTATCTTTATGTTTCAATAATGTTATATTTATATTTTAACCAAATCTAGTCATTGTTAAATATAGAGGTCTATCTTTAGTTCTGTCATGAGACTAAGTATGAAATTAAACAAGATGGAAACAAAATCTCTTAGACAACGAAGGAGGTAACTGATACTAATGGTCTCCGGCAATTATATCTAAAGCGACAAGGATGGAGGCTGAGTAAAACTAAAACATTTAAACAAAAGAAAAACATTTGCAAACAGACAAATAGCAATTGACAAAATGCTAAGACATAAAATTTGAAAAAAGGACAACAATTTTTTAATGGTATTTCTTTATACCAGTACACATGTTTCACACAATATATCTTGATAATAATTTGTTTTGTATGCCTACATCATTCCTACATGTCTTTCATAGTAGTACTAGTGACAATTTGTTTTCCGTACATTATTTTTCTGGACTGTTTCAGGAGTCTTTGCTTTTGTAAAGCTTTGTGTTTTTCCTACATGTCTTTCATAGTAGTACTAGTGATCTCTGTTTCAGATCTGTATAAAAATTTAACAGATTTTTTAAAGAAAATTTTCCAAACTCACTAAAATATTCTTCTTCTTCTTCACAGACCAAGGTCTTCAAGTTATTATAATGAACAATTTTCCCATCTGCAAAATTATATCGGGACCCTCGTTCTTCTTCACACTAACCAAGGTCTTCCAAGTTATTATAATGAACAATTTTCCCCATCTGCAAAATTATATCGGGGCCTATTTTGCTTCTTCACAAACCAAGGTCTTCAAGTTATTATAATGAACAATTTTCCCCATCTGCAAAATTATATCGGGGACCCTCGTTGCTTCTTCACCATAACAGGTCTTCAAGTTATTATAATGAACAATTTTCCCATCTGCAAAATTATATCGGGGACCTCGTTGGTGCTATAGTTTTTTGCACTGCCACTGAGATCTTCCTATGTTGAAGTGATCGAAACACATGGTTATTCACTAAAGTACAATGATGATTGTTCATCAATCAATCAAACAGTACCAATAACACAGTAAAGTAATGCATTTAAACATATATAAAATAGTAAACATAAGAATAATAAATGAATATAATACAAACTGATTTGTCAACCAGCAACCTTGAACAGAGTGTCACATCAAATAATAGCAAGAAATGATTCAGACAAGTAAAAGAGAAACTATGAGGCTCATGTACCCAATCATAGGTCAGAGTTGACCCTGAGTGGTCAATATAGAATTGTGATGTCACAGGAGTACTGACTAATCAAAGTCAATATTCATATGCAGAATACAACTGTGTCAGACAAGATGATTGTATGAGACAGTAAGAGGAGTGTGGAGATACAGGCACAAGAATAAGTGGAACATGAAGAAATAGATAAAGTAGTGCTCTGGACAAACCATAGGTGCTCAGTCTTCCCTAAGCAGATGTTGAAAGGTATGAATGTGATAGTTTCTGTGGCTTGTTGGTTAAATATACTACCTTATTCTGCCCTTCAAAGTGCCCAGTCTTGCTCAGACAATGTGTAATTCTAACATAGTACAGACTCAACATTAATTGTTCTGCCCACATTCCAAGAGATAGAGAAGAAGACAGAGATAGCAACTCAATTTTAACAATGGACATTTAACAATAATAATTTCTGTTCACTTTAAGTTTGACAAGATTCTCATGTTTAATTATAAGTTATAAAAGATATACAAACCTCATAGTCTATCTCCTGCTTTATCCATATTGTTTCTGGAGTTTGTTTTGTGTGTCCACAACTTTCCAACATATCTTCCATAGTAGTACTAGTGATCTCTGTCTCAGATCTGTATAAAATTAAACATTAGATTTCTTTATCAAAATCTACCAAACTCACTTTTCAAATATTATTTGAAACAATTTTCTTAGATACAGTAAATCCAATATTTCATAAAATCTTATTCTAACACAATTTAGACTGAAATTCTCCTATATCTGTTTCAGGATTTCAGTTTCACCACACACTTTGTCTTTAACCCTTTTATTCCTGGAGCAGCCGAATGCGCCCGTTATTGGTATAAACCCATAGTGGCCATTACTGTCGCTGGTATATCTTTATAAATTGTTTGTTTTTATATCTTTCCTTGAACAGACACACTAATTTAGCCCTAATGTAATGGCGATAATGGCCACTGACATTTTAGAAGGTCGCGTGTTTCTAGTGTTATTGGTTTCGTATCTGCGAATTTTAAAAAAAATCCTTATATTTTCTGGAAAACTTGTGATTTATGATTCAGTTGATGGAAAATTTGCCGGCGAGATCGTTGATAAATAGGATTGATATACATTAATTAAAGATTTGCGTGCGAGAATATCGGCGCTAGTTCTAGTGTTTACAGCAGTTTAGTAACTATTAGTCACGATAATTACAAATTTTCGATAGCTGCGAACACGCAGGGTTCCTTTCGTCCACCCAGGTCATAAAGTTGAGAGAGAATAGATAACAGCTGAGCACTATCAATATCGAACAATTTAGTGAAGAAACAGGTTCTGCAAATGACATTGATTCAGAATATTCTCTATTTGTGATTACCGTCATTCGTTATTACGGCGCGATTTTGCATCAGGTATTTTTAGAACTGGACAGGGCTAACAGCGCATTTGTTCTATGAAAATTCAAGAAAATCCAGATCCTTCATGGACACCTGTTTCTTTTGATTACATCAATATCTTTCTTTATGTAAACTATATGTGTCGAACTCACCAGTTACCTTACTACAGAATGTTTTGGTTTACTGATAAACTGTTGAATGTGCCTGCTTTGTCAAATATAGTGTCAAGAAATAGATTTGAAAGTATCATCAAATATTTGTACCTCAATGTCAGTTCCAAATTTGTTCCATGAGGACAATATGGACATGTGCTAGGTTGAACCTCTGTCTTGATTGTATGAGGGCCCTCATGCCCATACAAACATGCAGGCTAGGCAACTGCAGGACGGATAAACTCCCAGATACTGCAGGACTGATAAACTCCATTCATGTCAACCATCAACCGACTCAACTCTACTGTTTGGCAGAATGCAGAGCGCAGTTATGTTTCTAAATGAAGATGAGTACTGACCGAAAGGGGTGTGGAAACAAGTAATGCTTTTCCCATGTAAAATCAACCTCTGTTAGGAGATTGCTTTTCAACCTTCAATTTACATTTATCCTCCCAAAAAAACTGACATTTTTGAGTGAAACATACTTTCAATATTGTCATTCATTTTTTTTTCTTCTCTTGTATAATTTTTACAACTAACTTGCATGGTATTGACAACATACATGTTTACAAACTAGTACCTCATCCATTTAACTGTAAATTGGACTTTAAATCACAAATATTGATTAGAAATTGTATTTGTTATGAATTTTATTTCAAGCACTTCTCATTGTTGCTGGGTTATTTCCCTTGCCCTAGGAATTCGGTAGGAAATTTTTCTGAAGAGCTAGGAATAAGAGGGTTAATGTTGGTGGAGTGTAGGCCACTTCTTTACTCAGGTCTACATTGCAGTGGACATATTCAGGCGTCATATTGCATTGAGATACGCTCTTTTAGTAATTTACTACTTTTTCAGCGTAGTCCGTGGCGTAAATAAATTTAACAGTCAGCCATTGTGTTTTTCGATCGAATCGATGAAACAGCGTGTAAACAATTGCTTCATATAAAATATGTGTCATTCATATAGTAAAACCGATTGTTCTACGTGTAACTGTAACATATTCTAAGATCTAGGAAGATTATATGTTAAGTAAAGCTATTTTGAACTAAATTTTTTCGATGAGTCACTACCATTATTTTGGAACCTTGAAATTTAGCTGGATACTCCATAAACATCGATGTTCATTGAAACGGCATTATTAACTTCTCTTTACTCATAAATTTTCATTACTAGAAACATTTTTCTCTCTTCTAAGGGCAACTTTCGTCTGCAATTCGTCAATAACCTACCATTTATCTGTGCTACGAAGCCGGTTTGCTTTTAGCGTCCATAACAACACTGCAGTTTGCGATCTTCTTGTGAATTCTTTTCGTCATTTTACTTGTGTCAACGATATCCAGCAATGCAAAATACAAATTTTTAATTTTATTTTTCAAACATTATTTATGCCTTTCAGTTGACTTTTTGATCAGTATCAACGGTAATATTAAATATTCAACACTAGATCTAGCTGTCCAAAGTGAACACTGGATCAGCGATAGGCGGCAATAATGATTGGCCGATCTTTATCAGTACACTATTCAGATTTACTTGAGAAGTCTCATATTATTGTATTGTGATTTCAAAATTAAAATAACTAGTGAATCATTTCAGTATCCTTTTAATTGTCTTTCTTAATTATAGGCATTTCATGTTTAAAAGTTGTGCCATTTAAATTGCACTCATTGCTTAGCTGCAATGAAGCTTTGTGACAAAATATAGTCTAGTAGCAATTTCAAATGTAACTATTGCAAGATCATCTACATTTTCTTTTTATGTAAACTTCTTCTGTGACATTTAAATTGTTAGTGGTTGAACTAAATGTGATAATTAGTGATGAAATACTGCATCATGTCTTCTATGAACATACATTGAACAAGCATATTTTATGTCATTGAAAGTTTTGTGTAGGATCTGAGCTTTGAGTAAAATTGATTAATCAAAGGTACAGTAAACACAATGCTACAACAAATCAGATATTTGTATAAATCCTAATTTCTATATAGTTGAAGTACAGGTAAATGATTTACCAGTGTGTTTTCATTATTGTCAAAAAACTTTCTTGATTGTTTAAAAAATGTATTGACTACTAGATCAATAATTTCATTGAATAATATCCTTTCTAATTTCCCCATGCATTGACCTTAGTCTTGCAATGATGGTCAAGCTTTAACACTTTCTGAGTTAATTATTCACACAACCTCTATCTCCAGTTTTTAAAATAAAGTAATAAATATATTTAATGTTATTGCAAGGTTGAAGTCAGTTGCATGGGGAGATCATAATGAATATTATTTATTGAAACTGTTGATCTAGTGCTCATTATATGTTCCACACAACCAAAACAATTTAGAAAATAATAAAAGCATATTGGTAAATTATTCACTCTAGCATCAGAGGTTAATTTTTGTATTCATATATTTCTTGATTTATCTGCAATATGCTGTGCTGTTCTGAGTGACTCTTTGAATAGTGTGAGTTTTTTATATATTTACTTATGTATGCACATCTCACATACAAACATGCTGGATACTTATTTGGTAAATCATTTATATATGTTGAGTAAATATAAATGATCACATTTAGTTCAACCACTAACAAATTGAAAGTCACAGAAAGTTTACATAAAAGAAAATGTAGATGATCTTGCAATAGTTCATTTGAAATTGCTACTAGACTATATTTTGTCACAAAGCTTCATTGCAGCTAAGCAATGAGTGCAATTAAATGCACAACTTTAAACATGAAATGCCTATAATTAAGAAAGACAACTAACAGAATACTGAAATGATTCACTAGTTATTTTAATTCTGAAATCACAATACAATAATATGAGACTTCTCAAGTAAATCTGAATAGTGTACGAAAAAGATCGGGCCAATCATTATTGCCGTCTATCGCTGACTAATGGTTCACTTTGGACAGCTAGATCTAGTGTTGATATTTATTACCGTTGATACTGAAAAAGTCAACTGAAAGGCATAAATAATGTTTGAAATATAAAAGAAAACTAAAATTTGTATTTAGCATTGCTGGATATCGTGACAAAGTAAAATGACGAAAAATTACAAAAGATCGCAAACTGCAGCGAGTTGATATGGACGTCAAAAGCAAACGACTCAGACAGATAAATATAAGTCTGGTAGGTTATTGTGAGTTGCAGCGTAAGTTGCCCTGAAGAAGAAAAATGTTTCTAGTAATGAAAATTTATGAGTAAAGAAGTTAATAATGCGTTTCAGTAATCGATGTTTATGGGGACTAGCAAATTTTCAAGGTTCCAAAATAATGTAGTGACCATCGAAAAAATTTAGTTCAAATAGCTTTACTTAACATATAATCTTCAGATCTGAGAATATGTTACAGTTAAGTAGAACAATCGTTTTATATGAATGACACATATTTCATATGAAGTATGTTTACTGTTTCATCGATTCGATCGAAAACCAATGGCTGACTTTTCAATCACGGACTGCGCTAGAAAAAGTAGTGCAAATTACTAAAGACGTGTTATTACGCTGTATTGTGTATGACAAGTTGTCTGCTGTCAAACCTGACAATACACAATGACAAGAGATGCCTTGAAATTATTGTACAACTGGTGTCTCTGAAGTTGAAGATTGTATATGTGGTTTTCTTCTTGTTGATGACCAGTAACCATATCTTTGTTCAGTTATTTAATTATCTTAAAGTTTCATCATTCTAGAGTTTACTTATTTCCAACTTTGACATTTTGAAGAAAAACTGTCTCATCCTGTCATGCACACCCTTACCTTGCAGATCTTATAAATAGAAGATTAAAAGAGCATATTTAAAATTAATCACAAATAAGACAAGAATAATATCTCTAATCTGAAAGAGTGCAACTTGAAATATACAAGTCTAATTTCTAAAAAAAAAAAAAGAAAAATGAAAGATCTATGGATTCTATAAATGAAAAGATATTAAAACAAAATTAACAATTGACCTTTCACCCATTCTGTTGCTTCTCATGCTGTGTGAAAACTATGAAGTGATGTTGCAGTGCCATCTCCAGGCACTATTTAAGCAAAATTAATGTGAATGATCTCTGTTGCACATGCATCAGTTTGCCACTTCCATGCAGCTGTCAAATTTAAGGAATGTCAAGACGCACAGCTTATCGCCAGTGATGTCATGTCACCTAACATACATGCTCTTTGCTACTCTAGTTATCATTATGTTCAGTTTCAAAATGCTTACCATCCTCTCTCCCTGAATATATGAAAGTTAATCCACTACTTCTCTTCTGTTCCAAGCCATCTCACCTCCTTAACCCCAATATGTCAGCTTGAATCTCTTCAGCAATCTGGGATGATTTTGTAGCTGTGGCCATCGTTCTTAACATTACAAAAACCAATTTTAGTGTGTGTTTTTGAGCCATGTAATGTCGAGTAGGGTTGCTGACTTCTAAAGCGACTTTCATCAGAAACTGTCATTGATGCACTAGGTGAACTGTACACCGCCTGGCGGGTCGGTTTACCAGTATGGCATCCTTTCTTGCAAGTTTCTCTCTCTCTCTCTCTCTCTGCCTTTTACAGGTTGGGGCATAGCCCTCAACCAACTCATGCCAAGTCTTCCTATCTCTAGCTATCTCCTGCAGCTCCTCCAAGCTCTTCTTTATATTGATTGTCTCCCTCCAAATCCAGTCTCCATGTATTTCTGGCCTCCCCTTATTCGCTGTCCCTGCGGGTTCCAGGCAGGACCCTTCTTGTTATATTCCCCTCCGGTTTTCGCAAAAGTGTGTCCTATCCAGCACCAGCGTCTTTACCTGTTAGTTCACTGGAATCTGTCTTGTTCTCTCCATGAGTTCTCATTTGTGACCCTATCATACCATCTTATTCCCTCTATTCTGCACAGACACCAGTTGATGAATGTTTGCAATTTATGAGCTATTGTTTTGTTATCTCCATGTTTCTGACCCTACAGTAGAACTGCTTTAACATTAGAGTTAAATATCCAAATTTTGTTCTAGATTTGATTTCTTTGGACTTCCAATGTTTCCCAGTGCAATGAAAGCTCCTCTTGCCTTCTGTATTCTTATTTAACATCTCTATCTGTTCCACCCTCTTTGTCTCGTTGCTGCCCAAATATGTGTATGATTCTACCTCTTGAAGTGGATTTCCCCCAGGGAGATCGAGTTGTCGTTTGCTTGGTTAATTCTCAATATCTTTGTCTTTCCCTTATGAATGTTCAGCCCTAGTTGCTGGGACCTTTGATTCAATGTGTTGAGCTTATCCTGCATCTGATTTCGTGTATGTGACAGAAGGGCTATATCATCAGCGAAGTCCAGATCATCTAGTTGCTCTGTCAGAGTCCATTGGATTCCATTTCTGGTATTAGTTACTGTGGTCTTCATAATCCAGTCTATTTTCAGTAAGAACAACAAAGGTGATAGAAGACATCCCTGAAGCACTCCTGTTTCTATTCCAAAAGTATCTGTTAGTTTACCTTCATGAAGAACTCTACATTTCATATCTGTATATTTTGCTTTTATTAGGTTAATAATTTTCTGTAGGATTCCATAATGCCTCATTAATTTCCAAAGGGTTTCCCTATCAATACTGTCAAAGCCTTCTCATAATCAACAAATCCGATATAAAGTGGGGATTTCAATTCAATACTTTGCTCTATTATTATACGTAATGTGGCTATCTGGTCAGCACAGGATCTATTTGGTCGGAAACCTGCCTGTTCATCTCTTAGCTTTATATCGATGGCATCTCTCAGTCTCTCAGGATGACTCCAGGATGCTTAGTATTTTCCCAGGTACTGACAACAGCATTATTCCCTATAGTTTTCAACTTCTGAGGTCCTTTCTTTGGTAGCTTCACCAGGTATCCTTCACTCCAGTTTGCTGGTATTTCTTAGTCTCCCAGATTCTGATAAATAATTTATACAGTATTTCTGTGGATGCGTTTATGTTGGCTTTAACCGCCTCCGCTGGAATACCATCTGGACCGCCGCTTTTCCATCTTTTAAAGTTTAATGGCTTTACTAATCTCCTCCTTGGATGGTTTCTCACAGTTGATGCCCAAGTCAATTTCTGTCGGTTGGATATCTGGGGGTTTGTAGGTGCTGGTCTGTTCAGGAGTTCCTTGAAGTATTCCATCCATCTTTCCATTTGGTCTCTACCATTAGTGATAGTTTCCCCACTATATTTTTATCCACCCATTTGACGGACTGTATTTTCCTGCTAGCTTTCTAGTGATGTTGTAAAGATCCTTAAGGTTTCCTTTTCCTGCAGCTACATCTGCTTCTCTTGCTAGATCTTCTACGTATTGTCTTTTATCTAACTTTATTTGTTTCTTCACTTTCTTGCTAGCTTCTGTGTACTTTTCCTGGGCTATGGCATTTCTAGTTTTGCTATTATTTAAATCTGCTTTCCTCTTTTTCCTTTCTTCTATTTCCTTGAGAGTTTCTGGAGTTATCCATGCCTTATGATTCTGCTCCTTCTTTCCTAATACCTCTGTGTATGTTTCATTCCAAATATTTTTGGCTTGCTGCCAGCATTCTTCCGCCCTCACCTCATCTTCTAATTGCCGCAAAACCTCATACTTATTAGAGACTGTGACCTGTTCCTTTGTTTCTTGACTTCTGAGGTATCCTACATTATATTGGTGTCTATGTTCATGGATGTTATGTATACGCTTAAGCTTCATTAATTTTACTTATCAGCAAATGGTGATCCGAATCTACATCTGCCCCCTTAGAACCCTTACATCTTGTAGAGATGACCTGAATTTCTTGTTTATGCATATGTGGTCAATTTGATTTTCTGTTCTGTGATCTGGTGATACCCAGGTTGCTTTATGTACTCTTTTATGTGGAAAGACACTTCCCCCTAGATGTATTGATTGCTCCAAGAAATTGGTGAATAGTTCTCCATTTTCGTTCATTATCCTAGTCTGTGTTTCCAACCTATTTTGGCATTGAGGTCACCCATCAAATTTTGATGTTCCCATTTCTCTGATTACCTATAGTATTTAAATTTTTATGTAAAATTCCTCTTTTACTTCTTCCTCTTTATCATTGGTAGGTGCATAACACTGGGTCACATTCAAGAATACTTTCTTTTTGGTGTTTCTGAATGTTGCTGAGATTATCCTAGGACTCACTGCTTCCCTTTTTATTAGTATTCCCCCCTTCTTTAGATAGCATTAAGCCACTCCTTCACTAAGGGGACATTTTCTTCCATATGGCCTGAGAGCAGCATTGTTTCTCCTGTGTTTAGACGTTTGCCTGCACCATTCCACCTACTTTCACATAATCCCAAGACGCCAATCCCGTGAAATTTCATCTCATTTACAACCTGTGCTGTCTTTCCCATTTGATACATCTTCTAACATTCAGGTGCCAATTCTGGAGTTTTTCCATAGTGAAAGGAAGATAACTGCGGTGTACGACTTGCGGCTTTCTCTGCATCGCTTCATACCTCTTTCTAGAAGAGCTTCCTTTCCTCTTGGTTGGCAAGTTTTTATTTTATTTTGTGTGACTTGTTCATGGTTGGTTGGATTTTGTGGCAAAAATTTTCTACTGGATAGGGTAGCCAGCCCCTCCCAAACCCACCTTAGCCGCCTCTTAGCATGCCTTGTGGAGTCGCAGTGCCTTCTCTTTGCTCCCTTAAGGGCCCCGGCAACACACGGTCCCTTGCAAGTTTCTGTAGCTTTAAATTTCTTGTGCTGAGGTTTGCTGTCCTCACACACAGTCCTTTTTCCCCTGGGCTTGGAACGGCATTGGCAGAGTTCTCTAAAGCATTGCTTGACCAATAATATGGTATTCAAAAAATAAGAATAGGGTGCTTTTTATCTAAACTTACTTATTCCTTACATTACAGTATTACTTTACACTTTCACATGTAACAGTAACACTACCTGTTGACTCCCACACTGCTGAAACAGTCAACATTCAGTGTGAGTCTCTACTCCTAGACCTACCTACAGGCTACACTACGTCTACTACTCCACACTGCAGCTGCTGGGCCATTGCCTTCTCTATAACAAAGTCACAGTGGTTCAACTCAGAGTTGTCAGGACTACTTTAACTTAGTATTATAGTATAACACAAGTTAATTTACTCATTTCCAAAAATAAAACTGTATTTGTTTCGCATAAAGAAAACAGATACGCACAAAAACAGCTACAAAACGTGAACAAGAATGAATCTGCATTAATAAGATCTTATGTTGATGGATAATTGTTTAAAAGTAAAACTAGTCCTACTCTAACAAAATGGCATGAACTTTTTATTAGTGATCACGACAAAGGAAGCAGATCAAAATTCGGTTTTTTAACTAAACAATACAAGATAACTCGGGAAAAACCCAAACAAATTTAAAATGTATTTTCCACTGAAATCACGTTATTATAACTATAGATTCAGTTAGTTCACTACTATCATCATCACTACAACTATTCATCATCATCATCATCATTAGCCCATGCCCGAGTGGTTACCGGGCCCCAAAATTTAAGGTGTAAAGAATAGAACCACTGTTATCCATGTCGTAAGAGGCACTAAGGAGATTTGGATTAAATCGGGTTCCGTGTCCTAAAAATGTGGAAGTCTAGCGTTTAGGGACCTCAAACCAATTGCAACGTATACACGTTCTTGGCAAGATCAAACATATCACAAAGAGTGATTAAATTGGTCGTAAAAGAACGAAAGAAGAAGAAGACCCTATGTCTGGTACATAACTTAAATAAATCTTAGAACTCTCAGAACTGATTTTTTATTTTAAAAATGTGACCACTGTGCCCGGTCCCCCCTATCTCCACTTTTCAAACCACTCTTTGTATTTGTATGTGATCTTAGTCTATGAGCAATTGTACGTTATGCCAGCTATGCGCCTACAAGTAAACCAGCA
>JADZMA010000644.1:27500-31599 GCA_020796225.1 Arion vulgaris | reverse complement strand
CCTGGGAATGGGAAGAGGTATAAAGAAGAAACTATGCGCATCAGTAGGCTTGTAGTATACTGATGTAGTGACAGGATAGGCTGATAGTGATAGTGATGTTAAGAAAGTTGACAAAGGCAGGGAGATGAGATGTAAAACCGAATAGCCGGATTGAAGATATTAATGAAATTAATGAAGTGACAACGGTTTGCGTAATATCGGTAATGCCAATATAATCATCAATGTATCTATGATACACAGACGGAAGAGGGCCATCACAGGAATTCCATACTAGGTGCTCAAGATGACCCATGAATAGACACATAACTGGGTCCCATTTAGTACCTATGGCGACCCCCTAATGATCTGCTCAAAGAATTGGTCATTGAACTGAAAGGAGTTGAGAGTTAGAACTAGTTCTGCAAGACGAAGGAGAGCCGAGGTTGAGACAAGTGGGTTAGTTCTCCTGTCGAGAAAGAACTGGAGAGCTTGAAGTCCGTTTGAATGAGGTATGGAGGTGTACAATGAGCACACATCAAGGAGGAAGAGACGGTAAGTCCTGCCAGGCAACAACTCAATAGACGAGAAAACAGACAAGGTGTGGTTCGTATCTTTCAAGAATGAAGGTAGTGTGGTGACTATAGGATTGAAGATACTATCAAAGGAATTCGGAGATATGTTCCGTAGGACAAGAGCAAGCAGAAACGATGGGCCTACCCTGATTGTTCAGTTTATGAATTTTGGGGAGCATATAAAAGGCGGGTTTTTCCTAAACAGCTATCGATGGACACAAAGTGATGATGCGCCGGTAGGAAGGCTGTTAGAGGCAATTAAGTTCTTTAATTACTGTACGGACTTTACTGCTGTTAGATAGTGTGACATCAGAAGAACTAGTTTTATAGAATTAAAGTGTCAAGTAATTATTGTACTGAAGGTATAGTTTTTTGCTCCATACCACTATTGCACCGCCTTTATCGGCGGGTTTGATAACAATGTCATCGACGGAGGATAGAGCACGAAACTCGGACGGAGACATGTTAGAATGCCCTAGGCGTTTGGGGTGGAGCAGTCCAATATCGTGTAAAGTATTCTTGATGTAGAGATCAAGAGCGTTGGAGACACCAGGCTGTGTCCAATCATGTTTGCGAGTAGAATATTTAGCGAACATACTCGTGTGATGACATTGGTCAATGTCAACCTGGTTCCGAAAATGAAATTTCAGCCGTAAGCCACGGTGAAAACGGTGCACATCTTGGAAGAGTAGAGTAAGGTCAATGGTGGGTCGGAGAGGAAACAAACTTTAGAATTTTACTTAAAACACATCTCTCGCTGTCCGATAAGGGAAGGTCTGGAAGGATGCAAACCACCTGTGTGGGAGGAGAAGATCGTAGTGGACAATTGGAAGGAGTAGTAGAAGGTACAGGGCGAAGAAGGTTAAGTTTTGCTGGCGATGGGTGCACATAAATTCATGTAGTTGTCTGTTAAGAACGATAATAAAACGAATAAGGAGTAAAGGAGCATATTGTTAGAAGTGAGGTTGTAGACGCTGTAGAAGCGAGGGATGGGAGGGGAGTCCAAGTCAGTAAGAAGATGAGAATGGTTAGAAGCAATACAACGCATGGCCGTTGTAAAGGCGCACATTTGGTTTAGCCTGCAACATCTGGCTGCTCCCTGGGGTATAACAAGTCTGCCGAGGGGTGGAAAGAAGAAGCCGAAGAACCCAAGTCGCTGACAATGCAAAGAGAAATTGCGATGACTATTTTTCTACACAAAACGTCGTGTCTTTGTATTATGTGTTGTACTTCTGCAGAGAGTACAATACATAGTCTCAACTATTAAATAATCTAATTATATCATACCAACTATCTGGCTAACTGTCCATTCCTCCGTTGCCATCTGGGGAACTGCAGGACAGCGAGAGAGAGACATTCATTGCTTGAGACCTAGCTAGAGAGAGAGAGAGAGCATTCATTGTTAGATGTCTAACTAGAGAGAGAGAGAGAGAGAACACTATTGTTAGATGGCTCAAATAGAGAGAGAGAGATTCATTGTTAGATGTCTAAATAGAGAGAGAGAGAGAGAGAGAGAACATTCATTGTTATTAGATGTCTAAATAGAGAGAGAGAGAGAGAGGGAATATTCCATTGTTAGATGTCTAAATAGAGAGAGAGAGAGAGAGAGAGAGAACATTCATTGTTAGATGTCTAAATAGAGAGAGAGAGAGAGAGAGAGAAACATTCATTGTTAGATGTCTAAATAGAGAGAGAGAGAGAGAGAGAATATTCATTGTTAGATGTCTAAATAGAGAGAGAGAGAGAGAGAGAGAGAATATTCATTGTTAGGATGTCTAAATAGAGAGAGAGAGAGAGAGAAACATTCATTGTTAGATGTCTAAATAGAGAGAGAGAGAGAGAGAACATTCACAGCAGGATGTCTAATTAGAGAGAGAGAGAGAGAGCATTCATTGTTTAAGACCTAGCTAGAGAGAGAGAGTGAGAGAGTATTCATTGGTAGATGTCTAACTAGGAGAGAGAGAGAGAGAGTATCTTACGTTTAAGACCTAGCTAGAGAGGAGAGGAGAGAGAAACATTCATTGTTAGATGTCTAACTAGAGAGAGAAAGAGCATTCATTGTTTAAGACCTAGCTAGAGAGACAGAGAGCATTCATTGTTAGATGTCTTAGAGAGAGAGAGAGCATTCAATATGTTAGATGTCGTAGCTAGAGAGAGAGAGAGAGAGAGAGTATCGGCTTGTTTGGAGACCTAGCTAGAGAGAGAGAGAGAGAGAGACCATTGTTTAAGACCTAGCTAGAGGAAGAGAGAGAGAGCATTCATTGTTTGGAGACCCAGCTAGGAGAGAGCGAGAGAGAGAGCATTCACGTTGTTTGAGACCTAGCTATAGAGAGAGAGAGAGAGAACATTCATTGTTAGATGTCTAAATAGAGAGAGAGAACATTCATTGTTAGATGTCTAAATAGAGAGAGAGAGAGAGAGAATATTCATTGTTAGATGTCTAAATAGAGAGAGAGAGAGAAAATTCATTGTTAGATGTCTAAATAGAGAGAGAGAGAGAAACATTCATTGTTAGATGTCTAACAGGGAGAGAGAGAGAGAGAGAGAAATATTCATTGTTAGATGCTCCAAATATGAGAGAGAGAGAGAGAGAGAAACATTCATTGTTAGATGTCTAAATAGAGAGAGAGAGAGAGAATATTCATTGTTAGATGTCTAAATAGAGAGAGAGAGAGAGAGAGAGAGAACATTCATTGTTAGATGTCTAATTAGAGAGAGAGAGAGAGAATATTCATTGTTAGATGTCTAAATAGAGAGAGAGAGAGAGAGAGAGAGAGAACATTCATTGTTAGATGTCTAAATAGAGAGAGAGAGAGAGAGAATATTCATTGTTAGATGTCTAAATAGAGAGAGAGATAGAGAACATTCATTGTTAGATGTCTAAATAGAGAGAGAGAGAGAGAGAATATTCATTGTTAGATGTCTAAATAGAGAGAGAGAGAGAGAGAGAAATATTCATTAGATGTCTAAATAGAGAGAGAGAGAGAGAGAGAGAGAACATTCATTGTTAGATGTCTAATTAGAGAGAGAGAGAGGACTATTGTTTAAGACCTAGCTAGAGAGAGAGAGAGAGAGAGCATTCACTGTTAGATGTCTAACTAGAGAGAGAGAGAGAGAGAGAGCATTCATTGTTTAAGACTCATAGAGAGAGAGTGAGAGAGAACATTCAATGTTGATTTGAACTAGAGAGAGAAAGAGCATTCATTGTTTAAGACCTAGCTAGAGAGACAGAGAGCATTCATTGTTAGATGTCTTAGAGAGAGAGAGAGCATTCCATTGTTAGATGTCTAGTTAGAGAGAGAGAGAGAGAGAGAGAGTATTCATTGCTTGAGACCTAGCGCAGAGAGAGAGAGAGAGTATCTATTGTTTAAGACCTAGCTAGAGGAAGAGAGAGAGAGCATCTTGGGCTGTTTGGAGAGACCTAGTTGTGAAAGAGAGAGATGGAGAGCATCTATTGTTTGAGACCTAGCTTGTAGAGAGCGAGAGAGAGAGCATTCAGTGTTTGAGACCTAGCTAGAGAGAGAGAGAGAGAGCATTCATTGTTAGAT
>JADZMA010000644.1:0-22500 GCA_020796225.1 Arion vulgaris | reverse complement strand
TAAATAGAGAGAGAGAGAGAGAGTAGAGAGAGAGAACATTCATTGTTAGATGTCTAAATAGAGAGAGAGAGAGAGAGAACATTCATTGTTAGATGTCTAAATAGAGAGAGAGAGAGAGAGAGAACATTCATTGTTAGATGTCTAAATAGAGAGAGAGAGAGAGAGAACATTCATTGTTAGATGTCTAACAGAGAGAGAGAGAGAGAGAACATTCATTGTTAGATGTCTAAATAGAGAGAGAGAGAGAGAACATCTTACGTTGATGTCTAAATAGAGAGAGAGAGAGAGAAATATTCATTGTTAGATGTCTAAACAGAGAGAGAGAGAGAGAGATTCATTGTTGGGGATGTCTAAATAGGAGAGAGAGAGAGAGAGAACATTCATTGTTGTGATGCTCCAAATAGAGAGAGAGAGAGAGAGAGAACATTCATTGTAAGATGTCTAAATAGAGAGAGAGAGAGAGAGAGAACATTCATTGTTAGGGATGTCTAAACAGAGAGAGAGAGAGAGAACATTCATTAAGTTAGATGTCTAAATAGAGAGAAAGAGAACATTCATTGTTAGATGTCTAAATAGAGAGAGAGAGAGAGAGAGAATATTCATTGTTAGATGTCTAAATAGAGAGAGAGAGAGAGAACATTCATTGTTAGATGTCTAAATAGAGAGAGAGGGAGAGAGAACATTCATTGTTAGATGTCTAAATAGAGAGAGAGAGAGAGAGAGAAACATCTATTGTTAGATGTCTAAATAGAGAGAGAGAGAGAGAGAGCATTCATTGTTAGATGTCTAAATAGAGAGAGAGAAATATCTATTGTTAGATGTCTAAATAGAGAGAGAGAGAGAGAACATTCATTGTTAGATGTCTAAATAGAGAGAGAGAGAGAGAGAGAGAAAATTCATTGTTAGATGTCTAAATAGAGAGAGAGAGAGAATATTCATTGTTAGATGTCTAAATAGAGAGAGAGAACATTCATTGTTAGATGTCTAAATAGAGAGAGAGAGAGAGAAATATCTATTGTTAGATGTCTAAATAGAGAGAGAGAACATTCATTGTTAGATGTCTAAATAGAGAGAGAGAGAGAGAGAGAATATTCATTGTTAGATGTCTAAATAGAGAGAGAGAGAGAGAGAGAGAACATTCATTGTTAGATGTCTAAATAGAGAGAGAGAGAGAGAATATTCATTGTTAGATGTCTAAATAGAGAGAGAGAGAGAGAGAGAGAGAGAACATTCATTGTTAGATGTCTAAATAGAGAGAGAGATAGAGAACATTCATTGTTAGATGTCTAAATAGAGAGAGAGAGAGAGAGAGAACATTCATTGTTAGATGTCTAAATAGAGAGAGAGAGAGAGAGAGAGAGAACATTCATTGTTAGATGTCTAAATAGAGAGAGAGAGCGAGAGAGAGAGAACATGGCTGTTAGATGTCTAAAATAGAGAGAGAGATTCATTGAGTGATGTCTAACAGAGAGAGAGAGAGAGAGGACATTCATTGTTAGATGTCTGGGCCAGAGAGAGAGAGAGAGAGAAGATTCATTGTTAGATGTCTAAATAGAGAGAGAGAGAGAGAGAACATTCATTGTAAGATGTCTAAATAGAGAGAGAGAGAGAGAGAGAACATTCATTGTTAGATGTCTAAATAGAGAGAGAGAGAGATTCATTGTTAGATGTCTAAATAGAGAGAGAGAGAGAGAGAAGAAACATTCTATTGTTAGATGTCTAAATAGAGAGAGAGAGAGAATATTCATTGTTAGATGTCTAAATAGAGAGAGAGAGAGAGAGAAAAATCATTGTTAGATGTCTAAATAGAGAGAGAGAGAGAGAACATTCATTGTTAGATGTCTAAATAGAGAGAGAGAGAGAGAGAGATTCATTGTTAGAGTCTAAATAGAGAGAGAGAGAGAGAACATTCATTGTTAGATGTCTAAATAGAGAGAGAGAGAGAGAGCATTCATTGTTTAAGACTCATGAGAGAGAGAGAGAGTGAGAGAGCATTCATTGTTAGATGTCTAACTAGAGAGAGAGAGAGAGTATCCATTGTTTAAGACCTAGCTAGAGAGAGAGAGAGAGCATTCATTGTTAGATGTCTAACTAGAGAGAGAGAGAGCATTCATTGTTAGATGTCTAGCTAGAGAGAGAGAGAGAGAGAGAGAACATTCATTGTTAGATGTCTAACTAGAGAGAGAGAGAGAGATTCTATTGTTTAAAAGACCTAGCTAGAGAGAGAGAGAGAGAGCATTCATTGTTAGATGTCTAACTAGAGAGAGAGAGAGCATTCATTGTTAGATGTCTAGCTAGAGAGAGAGAGAGAGTATTCATTGTTTGAGACCTAGCTAGAGAGAGAGAGAGATCATTCATTGTTTGAGACCTAGCTAGAGGAAGAGAGCATTCATTGTTTGAGACCTAGCTAGAGAGAGAGAGCATTCATTGTTTGAGACCTAGCCAGAGAGAGAGAGAGCATTCATTAAGCCTGAGACCTAGCCAGAGAGAGAGAGAGAGCATTCATTGTTTGAGACCTAGCTAGAGAGAGAGAGAGCATTCCTTGTTAGATGTCTAAATAGAGAGAGAGAGAGAGAACATTCATTGTTAGATGTCTAAATAGAGAGAGAGAGAGAGAGAACATTCATTGTTAGATGTCTAAATAGAGAGAGAGAGAGAGAATATTCATTGTTAGATGTCTAAATAGAGAGAGAGAGAGAGAGAACATTCATTGTTAGATGTCTAAATAGAGAGAGAGAGAGAGAGAACATTCATTGTTAGATGTCTAAATAGAGAGAGAGAGAGAGAAATATCTAATTGTTAGATGATGTCTAAATAGAGAGAGAGAGAGAGAGAGAGAGAACATTCATTGTTAGATGTCTAAATAGAGAGAGAGAGAGAGAGAACATTCATTGTTGGGGATGTCTAAATAGAGAGAGAGAGAGAGAACATTCATTGTTAGATATCTAAATAGAGAGAGAGAGAGAGAGAGAGAACATTCATTGTTAGATGTCTAAACAGAGAGAGAGAGAGTAGAGAAATATTCATTGTTAGATGTCTAAATAGAGAGAGAGAGAGAGAGAGAGATAACATTCATTGTTAGATGTCTAACTAGAGAGAGAGAGAGAGAGTATAGAAACATTCATTGTTAGATGTCTAAATAGAGAGAGAACATTCATTGTTAGATGTCCAACAGAGAGAGAGAACATTCATTGTTAGATGTCTAAATAGAGAGAGAGAGAGAGAGAACATTCATTGTTAGATGTCTAACAGAGAGAGAGAGAGAGAGAGAGAAATATTCATTGTTAGATGTCTAAATAGAGAGAGAATATCATTACATGTCTAAATAGAGAGAGAGAGAGAGAGAGAGAATATTCATTGTTAGATGTCTAAATAGAGAGAGAGAGAGAACATCTATTGTTAGATGTCTAAATAGAGAGAGAGAGAGAATATCTATATTGTTAGATGTCTAAATAGAGAGAGAGAGAGAGAACATTCATTGTTAGATGTCTAAATAGAGAGAGAGAGAGAGAGAAATATCTATTGTAAGATGTCTAAATAGAGAGAGAGAGAGAGAACATTCATTGTTAGTTCAACAGAGAGAGAGAGAGAGAGAACATTCATTGTTAGATGTCTAAATAGAGAGAGAGAAAGAGAGAGAATATCTATTGTTAGATGTCTAAATAGAGAGAGAGAGAGAATATTCATTGTTAGATGTCTAAATAGAGAGAGAGAGAGAGAGACCATTGCTTAAGACCTAGCTAGAGAGAGAGAGAGAGTGAGAGAGCATTCATTGTTAGATGTCTAACTAGAGAGAGAGAGAGAGAACATTCATTGTTTAAGACCTAGCTAGAGAGAGAGAGAGCATTCATTGTTATCTAACTAGAGAGAGAGAGAGAGACCACTGTTAGATGTCTAGCTAGAGAGAGAGAGAGAGAGAATTCATTGTTAGATGTCTAACTAGAGAGAGAGAGAGCATTCATTGTTTCAGACCTAGCTAGAGAGAGAGAGAGAGTATCTATTGTTAGATGTCTAACTAGAGAGAGAGAGAGCATTCATTGTTAGATGTCTAGCTAGAGAGAGAGAGAGAGTATTCTATTGTTTGAGACTCCAGCTAGAGAGAGAGAGAGATCATTCATTGTTTGAGACTCTAGCTAGAGAGAGAGAGAGACCATTGTTTGAGACTCCAGCTTGTGAGAGAGAGAGAGAGCATTCATTGCTTGAGACCTAGCTAGAGAGAGAGAGAGCATTCTCTGTTAGATGTCTAAATAGAGAGAGAGAGAGAACATTCATTGTTAGATGTCTAAATAGAGAGAGAGAGAGAGAGAACATTCATTGTTAGATGTCTAAATAGAGAGAGAGAGAGAGAACATTCATTGTTAGATGTCTAAATAGAGAGAGAGAGAGAGAGAACATTTATTGTTAGATGTCTAAATAGAGAGAGAGAGAGAGAGAACATTCATTGTTAGATGTCTAAATAGAGAGAGAGAGAGAGAGAAATATCTATTGTTAGATGTCTAGTCAGAGAGAGAGAGAGAGAGAGAGAGAGAACATTCATTGTTAGATGTCTAAATAGAGAGAGAGAGAGAGAGAGAACATTCATTGTTAGATGTCTAAATAGAGAGAGAGAGAGAGAGAACATTCATTGTTAGATGCTCCACAGAGAGAGAGAGAGAGAACATTCCTAATAAGTTAGATGTCTAAATAGAGAGAGAGAGAGAGAGAGAGAACATTCATTGTTAGATGTCTAAATAGAGAGAGAGAGAGAGAGAGAGAGAAATATCTATTGTTAGATGTCTAACTAGAGAGAGAGAGAGAGAACATTCATTGTTAGATGTCTAAATAGAGAGAGAGAGAGAATATTCATTGTTAGATGTCTAAATAGAGAGAGAGAACATTCATTGTTAGATGTCTAAATAGAGAGAGAGAGAGAGAGAATATTCATTGTTAGATGTCTAACAGAGAGAGAGAGAGAGAGAGAGAGAGAATATCATTGAAAGGATGTCTAAATAGAGAGAGAGAATATTCATTGTTAGATGTCTAAATAGAGAGAGAGAGAGAGAGAGAACATTCATTGTTAGATGTCTAAATAGAGAGAGAGAGAGAGAGAACATTCATTGTTAGATGTCTAAATAGAGAGAGAGAGAGAGAGAACATTCATTGTTAGATGTCTAAATAGAGAGAGAGAGAGAGAGAAAACATTCATTGTTAGATGTCTAAATAGAGAGAGAGAGAGAGAGAGAACATTCATTGTAAGATGTCTAAATAGAGAGAGAGAGAGAGAACATTCATTGTTAGATGTCTAAATAGAGAGAGAGAGAGAGAGAACATTCATTGTTAGATGTCTAAATAGAGAGAGAGAAAGAGAGAGAACATTCATTGTTAGATGTCTAAATAGAGAGAGAGAATATTCATTGTTAGATGCTTAAATAGAGAGAGAGAGAGAGCATCTATTGTTTACTCTAAGACCTAGCCAGAGAGAGAGAGAGAGTGAGAGAGCATTCATTGTTAGATGTCTAACTAGAGAGAGAGAGAGCATTCATTGTTTAAGACCTAGCTAGAGAGAGAGAGATTCATTGTTAGATGTCTAACTAGAGAGAGAGAGAGCATTCATTGTTAGATGTCTAGCTAGAGAGAGAGAGAGAGAGAGAGAACATTCATTGTTAGATGTCTAAATAGAGAGAGAGAGAGCATTCATTGTTTCAGACCTAGCTAGAGAGAGAGAGAGCATTCTATTGTTAGATGTCTAACTAGAGAGAGAGAGAGACCATTAGATGTCTAGCTAGAGAGAGAGAGAGAGTATTCATTGTTTGAGACCCAGTCAGAGAGAGAGAGATCATTCATTGTCTGAGACCCAGCTAGAGAGAGAGAGAGCATCTATTGGTTTGATGACCAGCTAGAGAGAGAGAGAGAGAGCATTCATTGTTTGAGACCTAGCTAGAGAGAGAGAGAGCATTCATTGTTAGATGTCTAAATAGAGAGAGAGAACATCTATTGTTAGATGTCTAAATAGAGAGAGAGAACATTCATTGTTAGATGTCTAAATAGAGAGAGAGATTCATTGTTAGATGTCTAAATAGAGAGAGAGATTCATTGTTAGATGTCTAAATAGAGAGAGAGAGAGAACATTCATTGTTAGATGTCTAAATAGAGAGAGAGAGAGAGAGAGAACATTCATTGTTAGATGTCTAAATAGAGAGAGAGAGAGAGAAATTATCTATTGTTAGATGTCTAAATAGAGAGAGAGAGAGAGAGAGAAACATTCATGTTAGATGTCTAATTAGAGAGAGAGAGAGAGAGCATTCATTGTTTAAGACCTAGCTAGAGAGAGAGAGAGAGCGTAGAGAGCATTCATTGTTAGATGTCTAACTAGAGAGAGAGAGAGAGAGAGCATTCATTGCTTCTTAAGACCTAGCTAGAGAGAGTGAGAGAGAACATTCATTGTTAGATGTCTAACTAGAGAGAGAAAGAGCATTCATTGTTTAAGACCTAGCTAGAGAGAGAGAGAGCATTCATTGTTAGATGTCTAATCAGAGAGAAAGAGAGCATTCATTGTTAGATGTCTAGCTAGAGAGAGAGAGAGAGAGAGAGTATTCATTGTTTGAGACCTAGCTAGAGAGAGAGAGAGAGAGCATTCATTGTTTAAGACCTAGCTAGAGGAAGAGAGAGAGAGAGCATTCATTGTTTGAGACCTAGCTAGAAAGAGAGAGATGGAGAGCATTCATTGTTTGAGACCTAGCTAGAGAGAGAGAGAGAGAGAATTCATTGTTTGAGACCTAGCTAGAGAGAGAGAGAGCATTCATTGTTAGATGTCTAAATAGAGAGAGAACATTCATTGTTAGATGTCTAAATAGAGAGAGAGAGAGAGAACATTCATTGTTAGATGTCTAAATAGAGAGAGAGAGAGAGAGATTCATTGTTAGATGTCTAAATAGAGAGAGAGATTCATTGTTAGATGTCTAAATAGAGAGAGGAGAGAATGTTCTATTGTTAGATGTCTAAATAGAGAGAGAGAGAGAGAGAGAGAGAGAGAACATTCATTGTTAGATGTCTAAATAGAGAGAGAGAGAGAGAGAGAACATTCATTGTTAGATGTCTAAATAGAGAGAGAGAGAGAGAATATTCATTGTTAGATGTCTAAATAGAGAGAGAGAGAGAGAGAGAAATATCTATTGTTAGATGTCTAAATAGAGAGAGAGAGAGAAACATTCATTGTTAGATGTCTAAATAGAGAGAGAGAGAGAGAGATTCATATTGTTGGGGATGCCCAACAGAGAGAGAGAGAGAGAGATTCATTGTTAGATGTCTAAATAGAGAGAGAGAGAGAGAGAATATTCATTGTTAGATGTCTAAATAGAGAGAGAGAACATTCATTGTTAGGGGATGTCTAACAGAGAGAGAGAGAGAGAGAGATTCATTGTTAGATGTCTAAACAGAGAGAGAGAGAGAGAGAGATTCATTGTTAGATGTCTAAATAGAGAGAGAGAGAGAGAATATTCATTGTTAGATGTCTAAATAGAGAGAGAGAGAGAGAGAACATTCATTGTTAGATGTATAAATAGAGAGAGAGAGAGAGAGCATTCATTGTTAGATGTCTAAATAGAGAGAGAGAGAGAGAGATTCATTGTTAGATGTCTAAATAGAGAGAGAGAGAGAGAGAGAAAGATCATGTTAGGATGTCTAAATAGAGAGAGAGAGAGAGAACATCCATTGGTAGGATGTCTTAAATAGAGAGAGGAGAGAGAGAGAATATCTATTGTTAGATGTCTAAATAGAGAGAGATAGAGAGAGAACATTCATTGTTAGATGTCTAAATAGAGAGAGAGAGAGAGAGAACATTCATTGTTAGATGTCTAAATAGAGAGAGAGAGAGAGAGAAATATCTTACTGTTAGATGTCTAAATAGAGAGAGAGAGAGAACATTCATTGTTAGATGTCTAACTAGAGAGAGAGAGCATTCATTGTTTAAGACCTAGCTAGAGAGAGAGAGTAGAGACATTCATTGTTAGATGTCTAACTAGAGAAGAGAGAGAGAGAGCATTCAGCTGTTTAAGACCTAGCTTAGAGAGAGAGAGTGAGAGAGAACATTCATTGTTAGGTGTCTAACTAGAGAGAGAGCATTCATTGTTAGATGTCTAACTAGAGAGAGAAAGAGCATTCATTGTTTAAGACCTAGCTAGAGAGAGAGAGAGAGCATTCATTGTTAGATGTCTAACTAGAGAGAGAGAGAGCATTCATTGTTAGATGTCTACCCAGAGAGAGAGAGAGAGAGAGAGAACATTCATTTCTTGGCTGTCAACTAGAGAGAGAGCATTCATTGCTTCTTAAGACTCCAGCTAGAGAGAGAGAGATGAACCATTGTTAGTTGTCTAACTAGAGATAGAGAGAGCATTCATTGTTAGATGTCTAGCTAGAGAGAGAGAGAGTATTCATTGTTTGAGACCTAGCTAGAGAGAGAGAGAGATCATTCATTGTTTGAGACCTAGCTAGAGGAAGAGAGTATCTATTGTTTGAGACCTAGCTAGAGAGAGAGAGCATTCATTGTTTGAGACCTAGCTAGAGAGAGAGAGAGCATTCATTGTTTGAGACCTAGCTAGAGATAGAGAGAGAGAGCATTCATTGTTTGAGACCTAGCTAGAGAGAGAGAGAGCATTCATTGTTTGAGACCTAGCTAGAGATAGAGAGAGAGCATTCATTGTTTAAGACCTACCTAGCTAGAGAGAGAGGGAGAGAGATAGCATTCATTGTTTAAGACCTAGCTAGAGAGGGAGAGAGAGAGAGCATTCATTGTCGGAGACCTAGCTAGAGAGAGAGAGCATTCATTGTTTGAGACCTAGCTAGAGAGAGAGAGAGAGCATTTATTGTTTGAGACCTAGCTAGAGAGAGAGCGAGAGCATTCATTGTTTGAGACCTAGCTAGAGAGAGAGAGAGCATTCATTGCTTGAGACCTAGCCAGAGAGAGAGAGAGAACATTCACTGTTAGATGTCTAACTAGAGAGAGAGAGAGCATTCATTGTTTGAGACCTAGCTATAGAGAGAGAGAGAGAGAGAGAACATTCATTGTTAGATGTCTAAATAGAGAGAGAGAGAGAGAGAGAACATCTACTGTTAGATGTCTAAATAGAGAGAGAGAGAGAGAGAAGACCATTGTTAGATGTCTAAAAAGAGAGAGAGAGAGAGAGAGAACATTCATTGTTAGATGTCTAAATAGAGAGAGAGATTCATTGTTAGATGTCTAAATAGAGAGAGAGAATATCTATTGTTAGATGTCTAAATAGAGAGAGAGAGAGAGAAACATTCATTGTTAGATGTCTAAATAGAGAGAGAGAGAGAGAACATTCATTGTTAGATGTCTAAATAGAGAGAGAGAGAGAGAGAGAACATTCATTGTTAGATGTCTAAATAGAGAGAGATTCATTGTTAGATGTCTAAATAGAGAGAGAGAGAGAACATTCATTGTTAGATGTCTAAATAGAGAGAGAGAGAGAGAACATTCATTGTTAGATGTCTAAATAGAGAGAGAGAGAGAAACATTCATGGTGTTAGATGTCTAAATAGAGAGAGAGAGAGAGAACATTCATTGTTAGATGTCTAAATAGAGAGAGAGATTCATTGTTAGATGTCTAAATAGAGAGAGAGAGAGAGAGAACATTCATTGTTAGATGTCTAAATAGAGAGAGAGAGAGAGAGAGAACATTTATTGTTAGATGTCTAAATAGAGAGAGAGAGAGAGAGAATATCTATTGTTAGATGTCTAAATAGAGAGAGAGAGAGAGAGAGAGAGAACATTCATTGTTAGGATGTCTAAATAGAGAGAGAGAGAGAGAGAAATATTCATTGCAGATGTCTAAATAGAGAGAGAGAGAGAGAGAACATTCATTGTTAGATGTCTAAATAGAGAGAGAGAGAGAGAACATTCATTGTAAGATGTCTAAATAGAGAGAGAGAGAGAGAAATATTCTATTGTTAGATGTCTAACTAGAGAGAGAGAGAGAGAGAGAACATTCATTGTTAGATGTCTAAATAGAGAGAGAGAGAGAGAAATATCTATTGTAAGATGTCTAAATAGAGAGAGAGAGAGAGAACATTCATTGTTAGATGTCTAAATAGAGAGAGAGAGAGAGAGAGAACATTCATTGTTAGATGTCTAAATAGAGAGAGAGAGAGAGAGAACATTCATTGTAAGATGTCTAAACAGAGAGAGAGAGAGAGAACATTCATTGTTAGATGTCTAAATAGAGAGAGAGAGAGAGAATATTCATTGTTAGATGTCTAAATAGAGAGAGAGAGAGAGAGAATATTCATTGTTAGATGTCTAAATAGAGAGAGAGAGAGAGAGAGAACATTCATTGTTAGATGTCTAAATAGAGAGAGAGAGAGACAGATCATTCATTGTTAGATGTCTAAATAGAGAGAGAGAGAGAGAGAACATCTACATTAAGTTAGATGTCTAAATAGAGAGAGAGAGAGAGAGAGAGAACATTCATTGTTAGATGTCTAAATAGAGAGAGAGAGAGAGAGAGAACATTCATTGTTAGATGTCTAAATAGAGAGAGAGAGAGAACATTCATTGTTAGATGTCTAAATAGAGAGAGAGAGAGAGAGAACATTCATTGTTAGATGTCTAAATAGAGAGAGAGAGAGAGAACATTCATTGTTAGATGTCTAAATAGAGAGAGAGAGAGAGAGAGAGAATATTCATTGTTAGATGTCTAAATAGAGAGAGAGAGAGAGAGAGAGAGAGAACATTCCATTGTTAGGGATGTCTAAATAGAGAGAGAGAGAGAGAATATTCATTGTTAGATGTCTAAATAGAGAGAGAGAGAGAGAGAGAACAGTCATTGTTAGATGTCTAAATAGAGAGAGAGAGAGAGAGAACATTCATTGTTAGATGTCTAAATAGAGAGAGAGAGAGAGAATATTCATTGTTAGATGTCTAAATAGAGAGAGAGAGAGAGAACATTCACTGTTAGATGTCTAAATAGAGAGAGAGAGAGAGAGAGAAACATTCATTGTTAGATGTCTAAATAGAGAGAGAGAGAGAGAGAGAACATTCATTGTTAGATGTCTAAATAGAGAGAGAGAGAGAGAACATTCATTGTTAGATGTCTAACTAGAGAGAGAGAGAGAGATTCATTGTTAGATGTCTAAATAGAGAGAGAGAGAGAGAGAGAGATTCATTGTTAGATGCTCCAATAGAGAGAGAGAGAGAGAGAAACATTCATTGTTAGATGTCTAAATAGAGAGAGAGAGAGAGAGAGAGAGAGAGAACATTCATTGTTAGATGTCTAAATAGAGAGAGAGAGAGAGAGACATTCATTGTTAGATGTCTAAATAGAGAGAGAGAGAGAGAGAGAACATTCATTGTTAGATGTCTAAATAGAGAGAGAGAGAGAGAGAGAACATTCATTGTTAGATGTCTAAATAAAGAGAGAGAGAGAGAGAGAACATTCATTGTTAGATGTCTAAATAGAGAGAGAGAGAGAGAGAAATATCTATTGTTAGATGTCTAAATAGAGAGAGAGAGAGAGAATATTCATTGTTAGATGCTCCAACTAGAGAGAGAGAGAGAGTATCTATTGTTTAAGACCTAGCTAGAGAGAGAGAGAGAGTGAGAGAGCATTCATTGTTAGATGTCTAACTAGAGAGAGAGAGAGAGCATCTATGCTTAAGACCTAGCTAGAGAGAGAGAGAGCATTCATTGTTAGATGTCTAGCTAGAGAGAGAGAGAGAGAGAGAGAACATTCATTGTTAGATGTCTAACTAGAGAGAGAGAGAGAGCATTCATTGTTTAAGACCTAGCTAGAGAGAGAGAGAGAGTATCTGGTTGTTAGATGTCTAACTAGAGAGAGAGAGCATTCATTGTTAGATGTCTAGCTAGAGAGAGAGAGAGAGAGAGAGAACATTCATTGTTAGATGTCTAACTAGAGAGAGAGCATTCATTGTTTAAGACCTAGCTAGAGAGAGAGAGAGCATTCATTGTTAGATGTCTAACTAGAGAGAGAGAGCATTCATTGTTAGATGTCTAGCTAGAGAGAGAGAGAGAGAGTATTCATTGTTTGTATCTAGCTAGAGAGAGAGAGAGATCATTCATTGTTTGAAAGACCTAGCTAGGAGGAAGAGAGCATTCATTGTTTCCAGACCTAGCTAGAGAGAGCATTCATTGTTTGAGACCTAGCTAGAGAGAGAGCATTCATTGTTTGAGACCTAGCTAGAGAGAGAGAGAGAGTATCTATTGTTTGAGACCTAGCTAGAGAGAGAGAGAGCATTCATTGTTAGATGTCTAAATAGAGAGAGAGAGAGAGAGAACATTCATTGTTAGATGTCTAAATAGAGAGAGAGAGAGAGAGAAATATCTATTGTTAGATGTCTAAATAGAGAGAGAGAGAGAGAGAACATTCATTGTTAGATGTCTAACTAGAGAGAGAGAGAGAGAGAGAACATTCATTGTTAGATGTCTAAATAGAGAGAGAGAGAGAGAATTCATTGTTAGATGTCTAAATAGAGAGAGAGAGAGAGAAATATCCATGTTAGATGTCTAAATAGAGAGAGAGAGAGAGAGAGAACATTCATTGTTAGATGTCTAAATAGAGAGAGAGAGAGAGAGAGAACATTCATTGTTAGATGTCTAAATAGAGAGAGAGAGAGAGAGAGAAATATCTAATATTAGATGTCTAAATAGAGAGAGAGAGAGAGAACATTCATTGTTAGATGTCTAAATAGAGAGAGAGAGAGAGAGAGAATATTCATTGTTAGATGTCTAAATAGAGAGAGAGAGAGAGAGAACATTCATTGTTAGATGTCTAAATAGAGAGAGAGAGAGAACATTCATTGTTAGATGTCTAAATGAGAGAGAGAGAGAGAGAACATTCATTGTTAGATGCTCCAATTCAGAGAGAGAGAGAGAGAGAGAAATATCTATTAGATGTCTAAATAGAGAGAGAGAGAGAAATATTCATTGTTAGAGTGTCTAAATAGAGAGAGAGAGAGAGAGAAATATCTATTGTTAGATACTCAAATAGAGAGAGAGAGAGAGAACATTCATTGTTAGATGTCTCAAATAGAGAGAGAAGAGAGAGAAACATTCATTGTTAGATGTCTAAATAGAGAGAGAGAGAGAGAGAGAGATTCATTGTTAGATGTCTAAATAGAGAGAGAGATTCATTGTTAGATGTCTAAATAGAGAGAGAGAGAGAGAGAGAACATTCATTGTAAGATGTCTAAATAGAGAGAGAGAGAGAACATTCATTGTTAGATGTCTAAATAGAGAGAGAGAGAGAGAACATTCATTGTTAGATGTCTAAATAGTGAGAGAGAGAGAGAACATTCATTGTTAGATGTCTAACTAGAGAGAGAGAGAGAGAGCATTCATTGTTTAAGACCTAGCTAGAGAGAGAGAGAGAGAGAGAACATTCATTATTAGATGTCTAACTAGAGAGAGAGAGAGAGAGCATTCATTGTTTAAGACCTAGCTAGAGAGAGAGAGAGAGAGACAGAGAGAGAACATTCATTATTAGATGTCTAACTAGAGAGAGAGAGATCATTCATTGTTAGATGTCTAGCTAGAGAGAGAGAGCATTCATTGTTTGGAGGCTCATAGAGAAACGTACATTGTTAGATGTCTAACAGAGAGAGAGAGAGAGAGAACATTCATTGTTAGATGTCTAAATAGAGAGAGAGAGAGAGAGAGAGAGAACATTCATTGTTAGATGTCTAAATAGAGAGAGAGAGAGAGAGAGAAACATTCATTGTTAGATGTCTAAATAGAGAGAGAGAGAGAGAGAAATATCTATTGTTAGATGTCTAAATAGAGAGAGAGAGAGAGAGAGAGAACATTCATTGTTAGATGTCTAAATAGAGAGAGAGAGAGAGAGAACATTCATTGTTAGATGTCTAAATAGAGAGAGAGAGAGAGAGAACATTCATTGTTAGATGTCTAAATAGAGAGAGAGAACATTCATTGTTAGATGTCTAAATAGAGAGAGAGAGAGAGAGAGAACATTCATTGTTAGATGTCTAAATAGAGAGAGAGAGAGAGAGAGAGAAATATCTATTGTTAGGATGCTCCAAATAGAGAGAGAGAGAGAGAGAACATTCATTGTTAGATGTGTCTAAATAGAGAGAGAGAGAGAGAGCGAGAGAACATTCATTGTTAGATGTCTAAATAGAGAGAGAGAGAGAGAAATATCTATTTTTAGATGTCTAACAGAGAGAGAGAGAGAGAGAGAGAGAGAACATTAATTGTTAGATGTCTAAATAGAGAGAGAGAGAGAGAGAAATATTGACTGCATTGTTAGATGCTGTCTAAATAGAGAGAGAGAGAGAGAGAACATTCATTGTTAGATGTCTAAATAGAGAGAGAGAGAGAGAATATTCATTGTTAGATGTCTAAATAGAGAGAGAGAGAGAGAGAGATTCATTGTTAGATGTCTAACTAGGAGAGAGAGAGAGAGAGAGAGAACATTCATTGTTAGATGTCTAAATAGAGAGAGAGAGAGAGAACATTCATTGTTAGATGTCTAAATAGAGAGAGAGAGAGAGAGAGAGAACATTCATTGTTAGATGTCTAAATAGAGAGAGAGAGAGAGAGAACATTCATTGTTAGATGTCTAAATAGAGAGAGAGAGAGAGAGAGAATATCTATTGTTAGATGTCTAAATAGAGAGAGAGAGAGAGAGAGAGATTCATTGTTAGATGTCTAAATAGAGAGAGAGAGAGAGAGAACATTCATTGTTAGATGTCTAAATAGAGAGAGAGAACATTCACTGTTAGATGCCCAAATAGAGAGAGAGAGAGAGAGAAACATTCATTGTTAGATGTCTAAATAGAGAGAGAGAGAGAGAGAGAGAGAGAAATATTCATTGTTAGATGTCTAAATAGAGAAAGAGAGAGAGGAATATCTATTGTTAGATGTCTAACTAGAGAGAGAGAGAGAGAGAACATTCATTGTTAGATGTCTAAATAGAGAGAGAGAGAGAGAGAGAATATTCATTGTTAGATGTCTAAATAGAGAGAGAGAGAGAGAGAACATTCATTGTTAGATGTCTAACTAGAGAGAGAGAGCATTCATTATTTGAGACCTAGCTAGAGAGAGAGAGAGAGAGCATTCATTGTTTGAGATCTAGCTAGAGAGAGAGAGAGCATTCATTGTTAGATGTCTAAATAGAGAGAGAGAGAGAGAGAGAACATTTATTGTTAGATGTCTAAATAGAGAGAGAGAGAGAGAGAACATTCATTGTTAGATGCTCCAAATAGAGAGAGAGAGAGAGAGAATATTCATTGTTAGATGTCTAACTAGAGAGAGAGAGAGAGAGAACATTCATTGTTAGATGTCTAAATAGAGAGAGAGAATATTCATTGTTAGATGTCTAAATAGAGAGAGAGAGAGAACATTCATTGTTAGATGTCTAAATAGAGAGAGAGAGAGAGAGAGAATATTCATTGTTAGATGTCTAAATAGAGAGAGAGAGAGAGAGAAATATTCATTGTTGGGGATGTCTAAATAGAGAGAGAGAGAGAGAAATATTCAACAGTTAGATGTCTAAATAGAGAGAGAGAGAGAGAACATTCATTGTTAGATGTCTAAATAGAGAGAGAGAGAGAGAGAGAACATTCATTGTTAGATGTCTAAATAGAGAGAGAGAGAGAGAGAATTAATGTTAGATGTCTAAATAGAGAGAGAGAGAGAATATCTATTGTTAGATGTCTAAATAGAGAGAGAGAGAGAGAGAAATATCTATTGTTAGATGTCTAACTAGAGAGAGAGAGAGAGAACATTCATTGTTAGATGCTCCAAATAGAGAGAGAACATTCATTGGGCTAGATGCTCCAATAGAGAGAGAGAGAGAGAGAACATCGCATTGTTAGATGTCTAAATAGAGAGAGAGAGAGAGTAGAACATTCATTGTTAGATGTCTAAATAGAGAGAGAGAGAGAGAGAACATTCATTGTTAGATGTCTAAATAGAGAGAGAGAGAGAGAGAGAGAGATCTTACTGTTAGATGTCTAAATAGAGAGAGAGAGAGATTCATTGTTAGATGTCTAAATAGAGAGAGAGAGAGAGAGAGAACATTCATTGTAAGTATGCCTAAATAGAGAGAGAGAGAGAGAAATATCATTGTTAGATGTCTAAATAGAGAGAGAGAGAGAGAACATTCATTGTTAGATGTCTAAATAGTGAGAGAGAGAGATAGCATTCATTGTTAGATGTCTAACTAGAGAGAGAGAGAGAGAGCACTATTGTTTAAGACCTAGCTAGAGAGAGAGAGAGAGACAGAGAGAGAACATTCATTATTAGATGTCTAACTAGAGAGAGAGAGAGAAAGACCATTGTTTAAGACCTAGCTAGAGAGAGAGAGAGAGAGACAGAGAGAGAACATTCATTATTAGAGCTCACCAGAGAGAGAGAGATCATTCATTGTTAGATGTCTAGCTAGAGAGAGAGAGAGAGCATTCATTGTTTGAGGCCTAGCTAGAGAACGAATATTGTTAGATGTCTAAATAGAGAGAGAGAGAGAGAGAGAACATTCATTGTTAGATGTCTGGGCCAGAGAGAGAGAGAGAGAGAGAGAGAACATTCATTGTTAGATGTCTAAATAGAGAGAGAGAGAGAGAGAGAGAATATTCATTGTTAGATGTCTAAATAGAGAGAGAGAGAGAGAGAGAACATTCATTGTTAGATGTCTAAATAGAGAGAGAGAGAGAGAGAGAGAGAACATCTTATTGTTAGATGTCTAAATGAGAGAGAGAGAGAGAGAGAACATTCATTGTTAGATGTCTAAATAGAGAGAGAGAGAGAGAGAACATTCATTGTTAGATGTCTAAATAGAGAGAGAGAACATTCATTGTTAGATGTCTAAATAGAGAGAGAGAGAGAGAGAACATTCATTGTTAGATGTCTAAATAGAGAGAGAGAGAGAGAGAGAGAACATTCATTGTTAGATGTCTAAATAGAGAGAGAGAGAGAGACATTCATTGTTAGATGTCTAAATAGAGAGAGAGAGAGAGAGAGAGATCATTCATTGTTAGATGTCTAAATAGAGAGAGAGAGAGAGAGAACATTCATTTTTAGATGTCTAAATAGAGAGAGAGAGAGAGAGAGAGAACATTAATTGTTAGATGTCTAAATAGAGAGAGAGAGAGAGAGAACATTCATTTTTAGATGTCTAAATAGAGAGAGAGAGAGAGAGAGAACATTCACTGTTAGATGTCTAAATAGAGAGAGAGAGAGAGAGAGAATTATTCATTGTTAGATGTCTAAATAGAGAGAGAGAGAGAGAGAGATTTTATTGTTAGATGTCTAATTCAGAGAGAGAGAGAGAGAGAGAGAACATTCAATGTTAGATGTCTAAATAGAGAGAGAGAGAGAGAACATTCATTGTTAGATGTCTAAATAGAGAGAGAGAGAGAGAGAGAACATTCATTGTTAGATGTCTAAATAGAGAGAGAGAGAGAGAGAGAGAATATTCATTGTTAGATGTCTAAATAGAGAGAGAGAGAGAGAGAGAACATTCATTGTTAGATGTCTAAATAGAGAGAGAGAGAGAGAGAGAGATTCATTGTTAGATGTCTAAATAGAGAGAGAGAGAGAGAGAGAACATTCATTGTTAGATGTCTAAATAGAGAGAGAGAACATTCATTGTTAGATGTCTAAATAGAGAGAGAGAGAGAGAGAATATTCATTGTTAGATGTCTAAATAGAGAGAGAGAGAGAGAGAGAGAGAGAATATTCATTGTTAGATGTCTAAATAGAGAAAGAGAGAGAGAACATTCATTGTTAGATGTCTAACTAGAGAGAGAGAGAGAACATTCATTGTTAGATGTCTAACTAGAGAGAGAGAGAGAGAACATTCATTGTTAGATGTCTAAATAGAGAGAGAGAGAGAGAGAACATTCATTGTTAGATGTCTAACTAGAGAGAGAGAGAGAGTATTCATTGTTAGATGTCTAACTAGAGAGAGAGAGAGAGAATATCTTATTGTTAGATGTCTAAATAGAGAGAGAGAGAGAGAGAAATATCTATTGTAAGATGTCTAAATAGAGAGAGAGAGAGAGAATATTCATTGTTAGATGTCTAAATAGAGAGAGAGAGAGAGAGAGAGAGAGAACATTCATTGTTAGATGTCTAAATAGAGAGAGAGAGAGAGAACATTCATTGTTAGATGTCTAACTAGAGAGAGAGAGAGAGCATTCATTGTTTAAGACCTAGCTAGAGAGAGAGAGAGACAGAGAGAGAACATTCATTATTAGATGTCTAACTAGAGAGAGAGAGAGAGAGCATTGTTAGATGTCTAGCTAGAGAGAGAGAGAGAGCATTCATTGTTTGAGGCCTAGCTAGAGAGAGTAGAGAGCATTCTATTATTTGGAGGCCTAGCTAGAGAGAGAGAGAGAGACCATGCCTGAGGCCTAGCTAGAGAGAGAGAGAGAGCATTCATTATTTGAGGCCTAGCTAGAGAGAGAGAGAGAGAGCATTCATTATTTGAGGCCTAGCTAGAGAGAGAGAGCATTCATTATTTGAGGCCTAGCTAGAGAGAGAGAGAGCATTCATTATTTGGAGGCCTAGCTAGAGAGAGAGAGAGCATTCATGGTTTGAGGCCTAGCTAGAGAGAGAGAGAGAGAGACCATTGTTTGAGGCCTAGCTAGAGAGAGAGAGCATTCATTATTTGAGGCCTAGCTAGAGAGAGAGAGAGACCATTATTTTGGAGGCCTAGCTAGAGAGAGAGAGAGAGAGCATCTTATTATTTGAGGCCTAGCTAGAGAGAGAGAGAGAGAGAGCATTCATTGTGTGAGACCTAGCTAGAAAGAGAGAGAGAGAGCATTCATTATTTGAGGCCTAGCTAGAGAGAGAGAGAGAGAGAGCATTCATTATTTGAGGCCTAGCTAGAGAACGAAGAACATTGTTGATGTCTTAACTTCTTCTTCTTCCAATGTTTTCAGACATCAATTTGCATACCTTAAAGCAGTTAGTGGTCACCGTAGTCCATGTACATCTCCATATAGCTTGTCTTGGACTGATATGGGTATTGGCCATGTGTTTTCTCTCTGTATGTTGGACATTCGTGAAGTATGTGTGTCTCTGTCATCTTGCTTTATCCACGTGCGTCATCAGAAGGGCCTATTTTGAACTTGTTAAACAGATGGTACCTCAGTCTATTTCGCCCTGTTCGTAGACGGAAAATGACAACCAGTTCTTTTTCTGCTTAGTTGGTGGTATGGGTCATCTTTTCATGTTCTAATGATTCCCTGAACCATGTGTTTGTAGGCCAGCAGGCCATATGTGTTCCCCATATGTCATACTGGTGCCTGTCTGTAGCCTGCTGCCTCCTTTGCCAATACATCCGCAGTCTCGTTGCCAGGCATTCCGCAGTGGGATGGTATCCACTGTAATAATAATTTCGAAAAATGTTGCATACTTGATGTAGTGATGCTTGGAGTTCCTTCAAGTTGTTATCGTCTTGATTTTTAGAAGCAATTACTGACTTGGCATTAGAGGAACTACTTGTTTTCTCTGTCACACTTTCCTCTGACATTATGACTTCTGCTACTGCTTTTGGGGTCTCAGTTCTGTAGTTGCTGGAGAACCGTCCTGTTGCTAATCTTAGCTTTCTGTTTACATGTCACTGAGTCAGCGAAGAACTCCAACATGAGAAAGGGGTAGACTCAATCTTGGCTTAAGAAAATATATGTGATCCTTCCGGAATTGAACCAGAGAGAATCTTCTATTGCCGTGCCACCTCACTTCTAGACTGCTTTCACAGTTATTACATCAATTAGGAAAAACTGCGAACAAAATACATCACTGATTAACGTAGAGGTTGAGGGCCCTCTTGAATGATAAATATCAATAATAAAGACGTGGTTATTTACACCGATGGTTAAATCATTCGCCAACAACGCTGTGGGTGGGATTTTTCAGCACGCTCAGAGGAAAATAATAAGAGAGGCCGGTGGGGCCTACGCAACAACCACAAGTAGTTCGGGCGGTTAGTGAGGAGATGAAATGGTTGGCACCTCACAACTACTCTCGTGTTTTTATACTCAGTGACTCCATGAGCAGGATTCGTAAAGTCGAATCAGAAATGGTGAATCGTAACTGCGGAGGTATCAGTACAGAGAGTGATTAGAGAAATCACCTTCATTTTGTCCCTGGGCATACAGGAGTTAGGGTACGAACGAGCAGATAAATTAGTTGGCTTGGGTACAATAACAGAGGGAGCTGCCAAGGATCGAGATGGCATTCTCACGCACTGGGAGATAGTCTTTCCAACAGAGGAGTTTTAGGAGCTTTGAATCCTACCTCGCCGACCACTGAGAGAGATAAACAATATTGACGCAGCCCGAACAAAAATAATATACTAAATATGCAAAGAAATTGATTAATCAACATCGAACTGGCGTGCTGGGCCGCTGGACGCTGCTGGATTTGCTAATGCGAAGATTGGAGCACCTATGGACATGTCCGGAGTGCTATGATGATAGTCCTCATATTACTAATAACTGAAAACTGATAACTGATGTCACTAAGCACTATGAGGGTTCCTCCTCAATTTTCAATTGCATTTGTTGCAGACCCATCTGTATACAAGCATGGGTCCATCTGATGTTAGGGAAGTGTTCCTGTAGGTACTCAGTGGCCAGGAATTTTCTTTCTTCACTTGTCTGGAGGTTTTTGCCTGCCTATCCCTATGATGTTCTCATTCAGCTCTGGGAATTTTGTATCTTTCCATATCTATCCTCTGCTGGGTATATTTTAGTGGTTTGCGAGCACTCTGAAGATGATGGTTGTTTGCTCATCATCATCTTGGTTGTCCTTGAAAAGTTGGTTCTGTTTAATCTGCTACTTCCCAGCCCATTCATTCTGTGGTACATTTGGTGGTTTTCTAGTCTCATAAACTTTTCTTCTAGTTTTAGTGTTCTGCTGTTTCTTATGGTTTTTTTTCAATCTGAACCTTTCACGTCATGCGTTGGTCAAAGGTGATTCCAAGATATGTGGGGTTTTCTCTGGGTGCAATACGTGGTTATTTAGCAGGAGTCTTATACATTGGGGACCGGTTGATAGGGAGAAAATTGTGTATGTTTTTTTATTTACTATTGGCTTTGAGCAGTCATGTTTTGGAACATTGGTCGAGGGAATGATGGCCTGCTGTATTCTGCTTGTTGCAGCGGTAATGCGCTCCTCTGATGTGCAAATGGTCAGGTCATCCGCATACAGGGAGCAGTGGATCCGTTTGGGCATGTTCTCTGTTATGTCATTGGTGTATATGAGGAACCGTGTTGGCGACAGCACTCCACCCTGAGGAACTCCATGTTCTAGTGTTGTTTTTCCGCTGTGAACTCTTGCACTTGCACTTTAGCAGTTCTTTTTTCTAGATACTGAGATATCCATTTGTACATTCGTCCTGCTACTTGGTTTCTGCGCAACTTCACTTTTAGGCCTGCTTTCCACACTTTATCAAAGGCGATTCAGATCTGCCTATACTTCTAGTGTTTGTTTTCCTCTGAAAAGCATCCTCTATCTCCTGGGCGATATACGTCACTTGGTCTTCTGTAGATCTGTGTTTTCGGAAGCCTGCTTGTGGGGGAGTAGTAAGCCCTTTTCTTCCAGATGCCACATTAGTCTGGTATTGATCATACGCTATAGCAATTTTTTTATGTAGCACACAGGCTAATTGGTCTATAACTGCTAGTCTGCTGAATCCTTTCCAGTCTTTTTATCGGTATCAGTATAACTTCCTTCATCCTTGGGTATAACACCACTTTTCCAGCTGCAGTTAAAAATTTTAGTAGCCTTTTTGCGTTTGTACCAGTTCTATAAGCATTTCTTGGTTATTCCGTCACTACCTGGTGATTTCCTTTTCTACAGAGTGTTTTTTTTTTTTTTTTTTTCGTCCGCTCTCAACTCAGACGAAGTTCCATCTCTGAAACTGATTTTTGCGTGAAAATCTGTTTTTCCAATTTCTTACAATGGCAGCAGCGTGCACATTGTAAATTACTTTACACTGGCATCCGTGTGCTCAATGTACTGTAATTAGTATTCCTCTGCCATACAGGCAGATATTCTCCGACTTCAGAGGTACTCACGTTATCGTCCTGAGTAAGACCAGGACTCGAACAAATGCCGGACAGTAGGTTCGAACCCGAGCTATGAGGCGTCTCACAGCCAGCAGGCCGAGCTACTATCAACTACTCTAGGCAGTCCCCCTCTACAGAGTGTAATGTTTTTCCAATTCATGCATTGTGAATCTGGTTATCATGTGTTCTCTGGGCCCTGCATAAGGCCATGTGCCATTAGTTCTTTTAATGGTTTCCTCCCTTTCTTCAGGAATATCTATTTGATTTACTTGTGTAAAGTGCTCACTATTGACAGGATATTGGCAGCTTGTTTGCCGCTTAGCTGTTCATCATTCTGTTTGATGGAGATTGTGATTATACTTACTTTCTGATTTAATACCCTGGCTAATCTCCCAATTTATTTCTGTTTCGTCTAGGTTCAGCTTTCTGTTTCTCTTCCACCTTTTTTTT
>JADZMA010000643.1:0-31625 GCA_020796225.1 Arion vulgaris | reverse complement strand
TCGGGAACCATCAGTATGCATAATCTTCAATATCTATTGGGGGAGACTGAGCACCTATGAGTGCAATGACGTCAGTTTAGGTAATCAATAACCTGATTCAAATAGGGACATCGAGTGTCTATTTCTACGAGAGACGGACGATAAAACGTAAGACTAGTGTTCAAATTTAACGCGCTAATCAACAATTGACAATTAAAAACTGATAAGGTTGAAAATCTTCTGCTAAAATACTGTTTCCTTTATTACAAGATTCAGTTATATCTCCTTGTCATTTATTTCGTTACATTGTGTCTACACTTAGTTGTCAGTGAACTCTCTTCTTATGCAAGATTTCCGGGTTCAATTTCACAGTGGGTGTGAACATTTTCCGACCGGATCGTCTCTCAGGTCGACCCAGCTCAATTGGAATTGAAAGCCCAGGTAAGTAAAGACTGCTGGTGATGGAGTTGGTTTCGAGGGTTACTTTCAAATCTCAGAAGAGTGTTTGATGATATGATGAAGGGTGCAATATCACGATTTGGGTATTCTACTAAGGTGGATGTTGATGTGAGTCTCTTTGGCAAGCTCAAACACGCAGACGACAAGCGGATTGCTCTTCCTGGCAAAGACCAGATACCGATCCCGCGCCTTGGCAACAGCGAAGATGATACGGTCTCTGCCTGCCAACCAAACGCATCTCGCGTCCGACGCAATTTCATGAGGAATTAGCTAATGTTGTGAAAATTTGCTTCTAATAAGTGACTACTTCATAGAAAAGATGGATAGTAGGAGCTTATAGTTAGGATAGCTATGTGAAAAAACACCGTAGAAATAACACATAAAAGAACACTATTCATTTCATAAGATCTGCTAAACTGTGCCCTCAGTACGGCAATTACATCGTGCTGATTGTGCTGTGCATATGGCTGAAGTGATTAGCATAATGCGTGTTGCCCGGTCTGTCGACCAGGACACAGAGTTGTGTCCAATTTTAACACGACGTTTCGCACGCGATGAAATGAATCATCTTCCCTCCCTCCCTGCCTACTAGGTCTAGAAATGTTAAGGACAGGCATCATGCCCAAGGCCATGGAAAATCACTTAAATGAAACATGCCGGGTATGAGCCAGACTTCAAACCATTTGGCCAAATTAACCCAAACTGATCTAAGCTAGAATGCTACGCAGACATTCAGACGCTCAGCAAAGATAAATTCATCCATGACGGTACACAAGACTCACAAACAGAGAACTTGGATAGAATGGAATAATGATAGATGGGAGAAATAAGAGATAAGGGAGCAGAATTATGGATGGATAGACACTTTTTGAGGAAGCCCCCTAACAGCATCACGAGACAGGCTCCTCTGATGGAACCCCAGGGTAATAGAGGTAGGGAAGACAAAGGAACACTCTAAGAAGGGAGTTGAGATGGATTGCAAGAAATGGGGAGAATGGTGAGATCTGGAAAGATACTTTGATAGGCGGCTTGAAGGTCTTGTTTGGACCTATGCCTGCCTGAGGGTTACCGGGCCCAAATTTGGGATGTAAAGAATAGAACCACTGTTACTCTGCCATGCATGTCGTAAGAGGCGACTAAGGAGGTTTGCTGAAATTCTGGATGCATGTGTCCTAAGTGTGTAGAAGTCTATGTGTTTAGGCCTACCAACCAATGCAATGTATACACATTTGGTAAGATCAAATATATCAAGAAGAGTGATTAAATTATCGTAAGAATGAACAAGAAGAAGAAGAAGAGAAGGACCTATGCCTCCCAGGAGGCAAAGGGATGTAAGAAAAGAAGATTAGCTGAGATATAAGGATACTAGGGTAAATTCCTTCCTTCTAACGACTTTTCTACTTCAATAGATGTTAATGAGATAACAGACGGACAATTAAAAAATAAGTAGCTGATCTGAGCTCTTCTAAATGACACTGTTTTTGTGTTAACGTTTTTGTATGAACGTTAATCTACTCTCTTTTCAGTTCTCATGAATTTACTTAAGCTTTCAAATCTATTTTTGCAGATGACCGAGAGAATATGGAGAGAGAGTGGATAGGAGGGGTTATGAGTTCCGCAATTACACGTATTCTACATCTTATCCTCTAACATTCCAAGGACATCCCACCCTTGTCTGTTAACCACACAGAATCTAAATATGCACTCAAGTATATTTGCCAAGCTAACATGTATCGTTTGGGGAGTTACACACACAAATTTGTTGTTACTTCAAATTTTTCAATAAATAATATCCTGATTACTGTGACCTCTCGACCTCTCTCTCGCGATCGTTTTTCCGGCCATTTTTATCATTCTTATTGTGATATATAAACAGCCTTGCCAAGAACCTTGTTTTACGTCACAATCTTCAGTACCATGTGAGCCTAATACTTGTCCTTCGGCGACGTGTCCGATTTCAACCAGCGTTTACTGGGTTCGCTCTCCGTCAGTCTTTGACTGTCCCCAGCCGACCTGCAAAGCAGCAGATTTGCTCTAACCTGAAAGGTGGTATGTGTTTCTTTTGCTAACCAATTTTCAGTTGTTTCTTCTTCTTCTCTTCCACCCATTACCTCTTATATATGTGGCGGGGAGGAGGCTGTATGATCTGTGTGATTGTTCTGAGGCATTTAGTAAGCTGTAATTCATTTCCATAAGACTGTTCTTGTTGCCGTCGCCATATCTTTGCGTGGTGGTCATCTTGCTCTGTATTCATTATACTTTTTCAGCGTATCTCTCCGTTATAGTTGATACCAGGGCATTCTTGCCGGGTGTCCAAACCATCTAATTGTTGTTCTTTTATGAATTGCATAGTTCATAGGTACGGTTCCAACTTTACTGCAACGGGTCACCCCATAATTGCTTCGTTCCTGTGCAAACAAAATCACACGAAATACTAACTGTCTCCTGTGTCGTGAACTAATTCCAGAACGAAACGGCCTTTCGGGATCTTTCTGTGACATTCTAGATAAAATGAACTTAAATTCTAATAAAGCGCGGATCATCTCCCCCAACCCCATGCTAGTAAATTTACGTTTTTCCGTATGCTCCGCCAAATTGCGAACCAATAAGTTATATTATAGGTAATTATTACCAAAGATATCGAGGCTGATTACACTTATCTACCGAATCTTTTAGGAGGGGTGGATAAGATTCACATTTGATAGGTATGGAGGCGCTGAATATTGTCATTTGCAACTTCAGCGCCGCCAGCCTTCAACCGGCAAACGACCATTTTAATCATAGCTTGTCATTTGTTTAGCAAAACATAGCTGCCATACTCATTAGTTGGTGCAGAAAATAGACTCACTCCCAAAATATCCAACGAACGCGATGTCACCTCAGAATTCTGCACACCCGTGTTTTTCAAAGGCACAGAAACATTGCGATCCACGGGCACGACGTATTATTTAATCACAAGGCATATTTACGACACACTAACAGCGCTTATCACGATTTATCAAGGCACTACGCTAAATGACGCACTATTTATCAAGGAAAATACGAAGCCACCTCAGCAAAATAAAAGCGCCCACAAACCTAATGCGCATTACCAAGCACACAACCGGCCAACGCAATCGATCATATGTCCAGACCACACCAACCAAAACAAAATCGACGGTCATGGTTGGTATGGAAAGTGTTGTAAGAAAATTTGTGGAGAGTATAGAGAAGAAGGATGCATTGCGGTATGAGATAATTCAAATACCTTGAAGTATCTTTCACATCTGATAGTAGACTGGACAGAGAGATCGAAACTAGAATCCAGCAAGCCAACAACATTATACCAGCTTACCCCAATCTTGAAACACCCAGCAATTCCAGTAGAGACTAAAAAGACAGATTATAAATGCAATCTTTATACTAACACTGTGCTACCAGTGCCAAACATGGCTCTGACAAAAGAACAAGAAAGGAAAATTACCACATGCGAAATGAGATGCTTGAGGAAAGCAGTAACAAACAAGAGACCATATAAGACTAGAAGAACAGTCGGAACAACACCTGCTATTAGATTTATTGAAAAACAGGAGATCAATGGTTTGGCCACTTGGTCAGAATGAACCTGAATACACCAGCGCTGTAAGAGCCTACAACCTTTGTAAAATGGAATTCAATAAGAGGAAGGGGATAGACTAAGAAAGATGGGGTTGATGGAGTTACAGACATTCTAAACCTGCTAATACTACACTATATTTAAGTGATTGATGTATTATCTTTGGAAACTGATCATCAGTTAACTTGTTACGCCTAGCGGCAGAGGACAAAGAAAGAAAGACAGGCTTGAATCTTTGAATTACGATGCTCCAACATAACTGCATCTTTTAATATTTGTTTTGAATTGAACTATTTCAGAGCATGAATTTGATTGCGACTTTATGGTCAGTTAGGTTTGCGGAAAGAAGGATGGCTTGAGCAGATAGAGAATCCAGGAGCAGTGCTTCGGTATTGAAGATCACTGTCTTTCAGATGTTGGGTAGCAAGATTGCACCTGTAAGCAGATCACATTTTTTAATCATAACATTCTTTATCATTACTTAAACATGCTCTCTTATTCAATGCACAGCTCTACACCACTCAAAAACAGCGAGAACCCTGGAGGTCACAGAGATGTAGTTTTACCTCTAGTGAACCTGGGCAAAAAGTCATGTTTTACAAACCATTTGTTTTTAGAATGTTAAAACGCAATTTAGTGTGGCTCCTTGTAAAAAGGCATCCAACACAAAACCACGTAGTGTGACGTTTGGTTCACAAGGAGGTAAAGCAAAATGTCGAGAATTCAATTCAGCAGACTGCTGGGGAAAAACTAATTTATGACGTGCTGAAACAGGTGAACATTAGAAAGTGACGTTTATCATTTTTCGAACTGTGTCATGAGAATACATGATCGCAACCAGAACAATTATCGTGGAACGTGGCAAACGATGACAAAGAGTGTTGTCACCCCAGCACACCGTGTTAGTGACTATCTGCTGTGGAAAAGAGTGTTGTCACCAATAGCACACTGTGTTAGTGACCATCTGCTGTGGAAATTTTTGAGATTCATGGCCATCTCTTGCCAACAATTTTCGGTGTTCTACAGTACGCCTATTTGAAACACTGATTCTTTGCTTAGGGATCTAAATTACAAATATCTCTCTGAAGTCAGAGTAAGGCTTGTCTGAATGGCGAGGAACACTGAATGGCGAGTGATAATTGTGAAATGGAAATCAAGAATTTAGGCAAAAAACCAAAGATGCCATGATTACATGTGAATTCACAAAGAGCAAACAGAAAAAAAATACAAATTTTGAAAATGATGGATTTCATTGAAATAACAAATATCAACATCAAAACTACACAGTTTGTATTGAAGACAAAACATTTGTTTTAAAAAACACATTGATAATTCCATATCTTTATGCACTTTTTCAATGACCATGTGGCTGAAATCACGTAAGTTTACAACATTTTGAAATTTCATCTCTGTTCTTCAGGCTGTGTCCCCACCACGCCTCTTATATGGCTCTTTTTTCTATCTTTACAGACGGCTTCAATTGCGGTGCAGCGGATAGATATCTTTTTTGAGGTGAAAGCGAAAGAGCAAATTTGCTGTACATAAGTCTTTCAAAAAGACTGCGCCTTCGCACCTGGGCTTCCGGGCCAACAAACTTGTCATCAGCTAGTCCTTCCCATGTGCTGGGACCTATAGAAAGTTTTTCATTGAGGCTTTGCAGACAATTTTTTAACACATCCCATAATTATCTTAAGTTTGTGCTCTGTTAAATGTTTTCAAGTTAAGTCACATTTTAGTATATAGTTTATGTCACTTATTAAATAATGGGTAGCTTTCTACCTTATTTTCTGAATTTTCCTGTTCTGCCAGTCTCTTCCCACTCTGTCTCCCAAAGCATTTTGCTTTGGTTTAGCACCCTAGCCATTAAGCTTTTATTTCTTTGAACATTTCATGCCTATCTTCTGGTGCTGTTCTAACCTGCACAACTGTCTTGGCAAAAAATACAACAAAAAGAACATAAGAAGAGATAAAAGTAATACACAAGCATTACTTATGCCTGCTGTGGTACTGAATGGCAATCCTGTTGGCAGTGGCCCAGAACTACCTGGCCTGCTGTCACATACCTATTACTAAGTGCTTACTTCTATTATTTTTATTTTTATTAGTTGTAAAGTGTCCCAATTTTTGTCACTTAGTATGGGGGTGGAATGGAATTAGCTAGGGGGTGTTTGCTGGAGCATGCTTGCAATTGAGTGTCATTTAGCCGATGCTCCGGCCGGCAACCACGATTTACCCAGCATCCATCCTCCACCAGCCGACACAGCTCCAAACACCAAGTCCCACCTCGGGTCAAATGAAGATATTTTGTTTTCTTGCTATTGTCTTTCAAATAACCTTCATGCAAATCTTTATGTTTAGTTTGTGATGTGTTTATATAATATTTTCTGTTGTAATTGTCATTCACAAAGCAAAGTCTATCTCATGAATCACACAATCCAACCTAATCACCCCAAAGCGCGCCCACCACCACAACCATGCAGGTCTCTGTTTAGCCTGTGCTCTCTTGCAAAAGGCCGCGAGTTTAATCCTGATTCTACCGATGAGCCTAAGAGTGGAGCTTAGAGACGATAGGATTGTTGTAGGAAAGCAGGGAGTTTACGTGGTTATTTTGGATAGATTGCGCGTCATTTCTGCGGAGATGGACTGAGCTATATGGGGTATAATCTAGATGCACCAAGTCAACTACACTTTAGACCCTTTCATACAATCTAGTAATAAACTCATAAATGCCATAATCATAGATTGTTTGCTCACATAAGAAAACATGTATATCTTTAGATAGACATGATTGCAAGGTTTCATGATCTCTTTATTTCAGAGACAATCCAACTTGACACTAATAAGACATATTGAACCAGCCACACTGTAAGAAATGTATGAGGATATGTGTCCGAAGCAGCAAGGGTATATAACACCCAAGTATCACTATGTGTCTGCTAAGATAACTGTATAATAGCTACTATTATGTGTCTTACTAACATAATACTTACTACTATGTGTCGGCTAAGATAACTGCATAGTATCTACCACCATGTGTCCACTAAGATAACTGTATAATAGCTACTACTAATATGTGTCCACTTAGATAATTGTATAATAGCTTACTTGTTTTATGTGTTCATCTAAGATAGCATTTCCATTTACCAGGTTCACTTAAGATAATTGTGAGTAATACTTACTACTATAAAGGTTCACTTAGATAATTGTATAATACTTCACTATTATGTGTCTACTAAGATAATTGTATAACACTTGGCCACAGGGCTCCATTAAGATAATTGTATAATACTTGGCTTACTATAAGGTTCATTAAGATAATTATAATACTGCCATTGTTAGTTCACCAAGACAACTGGGGATAATACTTCCATTATTATGTGTCCACTAAGATAACTGTATAACACCTACCACCATGTGTCCACTAAGATAACTGTATAACACCTACCACTGTTGTGTCCACTAAGATAACTGTATAACACCTACCACTATGTGTCCACTAAGATAACTGTATAATAGCTAATTCTTGATCCAGTTATGAGATTACCTCCAAACATTCTTGTTTACTTTGTCAATGTCATTTTTTAATATAACTAACTTTTCATGTGTCTTTTTCTAAATGTCATATAAATTGACAGTAAAAGATCAGGTGCACTAATGCAAACAGTCATCATCCTGCATTCTTTTCACCCGATAGTTGCTTGTGACATCAGCCAATTTACCTCACTACAGACAGCCTGTGCTTCAGGCAATTTTATGCTTACAGTTGATTTTCTGTCTAAATTTGACATGTACAATTTAGCCTGTGTTTACGTCAAACTGTCATTTGTAACAAGTTTGGTGATATTCAGAAATAACTAACAATATGTAGAAAGAAATATATACAAAGAATAGAAATTTGATACTTGTCCTATAGAGTACTGAGCCATTAACCAAATATTCTGTAAGCATTCTGTATTCTTCTGTCAATACTTTGAGATTCATATTTGTTAGAGAATGCACCTACTTCATAATATATATACTTCTGTTGTTTGTTAATGCAGACAATTATGGTACATTGTGTGCTGTGTTTTATTATTGAAAGTTTTCACTACATACATTTTTGTAACCTTTATTTTTGTGTGTCTACCGGAGCATGCAGAAATACAAGACAATGAGCAAGCAGTTCACAGGGCTGATCTGATAAACATCAGTGGTAAAAGGAGTACAAACATCAATCAGGTCATACAGATGACTTGCAAAACGTCTATTGCTTTCATTAAATCAATGTGTGGACATATTAACTTGAAGATGATATCGGGCATATATTCCACACAAATTAATACTATTTTGCAACAGATAACACTTAGCATTTTATTCAACAAACATTTATTTCAGAATAAAAACCGCACCAAATTACCTGAACCACAAATAGATGTGAATGACAATTGTTCTCTTCAACTACATCTGAACAGCTATACTGGCCACAAAGGGGAGCAGGTAAGAGAGAGAGTAAGGGGTGACAATGTACTATAACATAGCAAAGGAACTAAACACACCCCAACCAATTGCAAGCTGCAACCATTATTTTCATGTTTCAAGAATTATATTACACAACACTGCACAGAATACATGGTAGTTTCAGAAGAAATCAATTACATTAAACAAATATGACACAAGTAAGTCAAACCACCAAACAGACAATGTTCCTAATGCAAACAGCATATAATTTTCTCACCCTCACTACCAAATTTCAAGAGTGTAAGGAAATCTAAATAAATTTATTTTAGTAAATTGAAGATATTTGTAAATATATAAGGAAGACAATACTGTATAAATATGAGTATAAAGAGAAATTTCTTTGAGAGTATGGAATAAATGTTTTTCAAAAGTAAGACACCAGGATATTTGCATCACTTTAACATTATAAAATAAATTATGTGTAATTATACCAATCGAATATTATCAGCTGGTAAATTAAAAGGTATCATATGAAACAGATATAACATAAGCAACCAACTTATAAGAGTTGGTAAATAATATGTGTTAGTAGACATATAATAAAATAATAGACACCATTTAAGGGAGAAAATTGTACAGCTATTAATACATCTATTTTAAAAATGACCATACCTGTGCGAAATCTAACATAAGTCATTTATATATCATAGACACTTTGAGGGCAAGTTCTGGCTTGTCATAGCCTATTTCTTCAGGTGTCGAGATACCCAGCTCACTCAGTGGGCTTAATTTCTTGATGGATATATAATTACATTTCCTTTTTTACCTCCACATTTCCACTGTGAAAACAAAGAACTTCAAAATAAACAACTTACAGTTGATTAAGGCATAGTGAACTGCAATAAAACTGCTTACAGGTGTTCAATTGCAAGCAGCTCAGAATGGAGCGACCTGGTACTATATGTATGGAAATGGGAAGGTTCACAGGATGAGTATATGTTGGCGTTAGTGGACGTGTGGATCAGTGGGCAAGGAGGAATAGTCAGGATGAGGGATGAAGTTGGTCAGAACCGGCTCAGCCAGTAACACAACTCACTTGTACATGGCAATCTCGAATTGTCAATGGGGCTAAATTATCTTGGAACACCCTGTACAATGATATATATTGGTGTAAATGTTGTTTTACCAATGACTACACAGAGTTACAGTCCTTAATGCAACTAAACATGCTACGGAAGTATCATCATCATACTTGTGACTTGAAAACTAAAATGTTCCAAGCTCAAGCATCAACTGTTAAATCAAATCCTGGGAGTCATTCTTAAGAAGCTTGAAACTTAATTGATGTACTTATCTCATTCAAAAACAAATCTGCTTTTAACCAAGACAAAATCCGTACCAGAGTAGAAGTTACAAGTGATATTTAGATGTTTCAAGGACTTGTTTGCTAGACTAAACTAGACTGTCAGTATAACTCTGTTAACAATCAGGAACTTTGTTACAGAACTAGTTATTATCAAGACATTAAAATTCAATTTCTTCTACCTGATCACAAGACTAACAAATTGACACCAGTTATGCTTCATGTTATCTCAAAATAATAGAATATTTCCCTGGGTTCTTTACGCACAATGTATCATATATATGTTATGGATCCAATCCCTGCTATCAAGGGTTTTAAAGCCAAAGGATTGACTTCTATTGCATCAGGTTTACCCCATATGACTCCGCCACTCTCCGCAGAAATGGCATCCACCCAAGAAATTGCACAAAAGAACCCAGTCTGCAGGCAATCCTAGGTCTCTGGGAAAACTGCACCCGTGAACAGAACGCAGATTCAACCCACCATCTTCGACTCACAAGGCAAAGGGCGCAACTGCAGTCACAGAGACCCTATCAAGGTTACCTCTATGTCTTTACTACTTTGCTGAATTTTCTGATTTTTACTTATCACCATTGATTCAAGGTTTCACACTTTGTGGAATTAGCATTTTCATGTGATCACATTTATTTCTTAACTATTATATAGAATTACTTTTTCTATGTGAGCTTCTTAATAGTTGTGGAAGGTTATAGCTTTGGGGATACATTTATCCTGAGTTCATTCCCCACTGCAATACAATCTAACAAATGATATATAAATTCCCTACATGTACCAGACTCTGCAAACTCAATTTTTAACCTACAGCTGAGAAATCAGGAATACTATTTGTTTGGTTATCTCCTTTACAAGCATCTTAACTCTGATACAGAAACTGTCTTTCATGATAATCCTTCGTGACACACACCTTCTATGGCTTTCATACCACCAGATTTCGCCGTTTATATGTAATCCCTTCAATATCTTTCATTCCTTGAATTATTGTCAATGTCTCTTCTATCGCTTGTAGATCAGAAAGACAATGTCCACTATCAAGCCAATGGACCAGTGAGTTTGGTCCCCACATCATATTCAGGAAGTCTTTGAAGCATGTAAGCTTGTAGTTTGAGGTAAGCTTGTGGTTAATGGTTGGCCTGTATATTCGGCTTATGTTAGTGGCTGTGAGCCACTGTGTCCTTTCTGAGTTGCATAATGTCAGCTTATTCTAATTTGTTCAGTTTTGATAGGCTGGGCAACGTGGCTCTCGACTGGACGGATCATGCTCTTCCGACATGCATAATCAGCCGCTCATCCGCACCATTTTCCTTAGCCAGCCCATATGCCGTCCTCGCTTCGCCAAGCGAGCATTTGGCATCCCATACGCCGGGCAATGGCCGGGCAGTTACCAGTCCGTGACGGCAGGTGACCCGCAGACATGACAATTTACTGTGACTGAAGTGCTGGATTCATAAGTAAAAATCTGTGACAGTCTTGCCTTAAATATACTAAGTGACTCTACGCAGATCCTGCCATCGTCAATAACTTGCTTTGTGGACACAAACTTCATCTGCTGCATGCTCTTTAAACCCCACACCACATAAGACATCTTATGCAATATAACACACAAAACATAGCTAACCAAACCTGATTATAGCCAAATAAAAGGTTGACAATTTTATTTGTAAAAGGACATTGTAATTGAACATATTTAATTAGCATGAGATTTTAGCATCGGTTCTATGCGCGCAGCTGCCTGTAAGGAAAGCAAAGAATAGTACCACTATAACTCCACAAGGCGATTGATGTAGGACCTAGGAAGTTACCCTAGTAAATAAAAAAGTATCATAAAAATCGCATGTGCTGGGCCTACGAGGCGATAACAGGCAATAACGCATAATCGGGCTTCTTAGCCCAGATCCTATAAAATCGCATACAGAGTGGCCGATATGGATGCCTAAAGAAGAAGACATCTCTGCTTCATGTTCTGGCAATCTTGACAGTCAGACTATGTAAATAAGAATTTCCTACATAATAACAAAGTATGTAAAAGTTAAAATTATTATAACTAATTTTTTGAAAGAAGATCCATACTTGAACTGATTCTAGATACTCTAATTGCTATGCATAGTCATTCAAACGCCTACAAGCTTTCAACGCTGCAACAATACCTGCTCTGCACAAGATCTCAGCCTAGTAGCTAGTAGAAAACATTAAAGCTGTGCTAGATTAATAAAGGTTTTAAAGCTACTAAAACATTAGCATTTAGAATGCACTATATTCTAAAAAGATATTTAGCCATTTTGGGGCCGATATTTTACATAGTTTTTGTTAGTAGTTTTTTGTGTTAATATTTTGAATGCTTAAATTTGATTCTATTTCAAATTATAGCACTGATCTTGTTTTAATATCATTGCTATGTCCTTTTATCCACTATCCTCCTTCTTCAAACACTTCACATCGACCACTTGTTAACCACTCTGTGATTTTATATGATCCAAGCCTAAGACCGATTGCACAAAGAAGTTATGCGCCACAAGTAGGTCTCTCTCTGTCTTTTACTTCCCGGGTTGGGGCATAGGCCCTCAAAACCAACTCATGCCAAGTCTTCCTATCTCTAGCTATCTCCTGCAGCTCCTCTCCAGCTCTTCTTTATATTGTTGATTCCGCCCCAAATCTCGCTCCATGTACGCCCCTTCTTTCGCTGTCCCTGGCGGGTTCCAGGCAAAGACCCTCTTCTGTTATGACCTCCGGCTTCGCAGAAAGTGTGTCCTCTATCCAGCGCCAATGTCTTTTTAACCTGTTCGTTCAATGGAATCTGTCTTGTTCTCTCCATAAGTTCCTCATTTGTGACCCTATCATACCATCTTATTCCTCTATTCTGCGCAGACACCAGTTGATGAATGTTTGCAATTTATGCGTTATTGTTTTAAGTTGTTCTCCATGTTTCTGACCCATACAGTAGAACTGCTTTAATAATAGAGTTAAATATCCGAATTTTTGTTCTAGATTTGATTTCTTTGACTTCCAAATGTTTCCTATGCAATGAAAGCCTTCTGCCTTCTGTATTCTTATTTTAACATCTCTATCTGTTCCACCTCTTGTCTACGCTGCTGCCCAAATATGTGTATGATTCTACCTCTTGAAGTGGATTTCCAGGAGATCGAGTTGTCGCTTGTTTGGTTAATTCTCACACATCTTTGTCTTTCCTTATGAATGTTCAGCCCTAGTTGCTGGACCTTGATTCAATGTGTTGTTTATCCTGCATCTGATTTCGCGTATGTGACAGAAGGGCTATATCATCAGCGAAGTCCAGATCATCCAGTTGCTCTGTCAGAGTCCATTGATTCCATTTCTGTGTTAGTTACTGTGGTCTTCATAATCCAGTCTATTGTCAGTAAGAACAAAGGTGATAGAAGACATCCCTGACGCACCCTGTTTCTATTCCAAAGCATTCAGTTTAACCTCATTGAACCCCACACCTGCCATCCGCACATGCCGTCTTTATTAGGTTAATAATTTTGTGGGATTCCATAATGCTCATTAATTTCAAAGGGCTTTTATTGTTGTTGTGTGCTTTTAATTAAATCTGAGATAGGGGGATTTCCCATTCCAATACTTTGCTCTATTAATATACGTAATGTACATTCGTCAGCACAGAATCTATTTCCAGTCGGAAGCCTGCCTGTTCATCTCTTAGCTTCTATATCGATGGCATCTTCAGTCTCTCCAGGATGACTCTGCTTAGTATTTCAGGTACTGACAAACAGCATTATTCCCCTATAGTTTCGTGACTTCGGCTGTCCCCTTCTGGCAGCTTCACCCGTGCATCCCTTCTCCAGCCTGCCGGGCATTTCTCTCGGTCCCCGAGACCTGCCAAACAACTCAAGGCCGGCATTTCCCGGTGACGTGTTTGGGCTCTCAACCCACCTGCCGAACATTCTGGACCTCCACGCCCATCTTTAAAGTTTAATGTTTTTTACTTAATTCTCCTTGGATGGTTTTCAGTTGATGTCCGTTAATTTCTTGCCGGGCGTTGATATCTGGGGTTTGTAGGTGTTGGTCTGTTCAGAGTTCTTGAAGTATTCTATCCATCGCTCCATTTGGTCTCTAACATTAGTGATAGTTTCCCACTACTATTTTTGATCAACTCATTTCATTGTCTGTATTTTCCTGCTAGCTTTAGTGATATTGTAAAGATCCCTTTAAGGTTTTTCCTGTGCCACTTCTGCTTTCTTCTTGGGTTGATCTTTCTTTGGCTGATGGTTTTTTATCTAATCTCTTATTTGTTTTTCACTTTTTGCTAGCTTTTGTGTATTTCTTTTTTCTTGGGCGTGTGGTTTGGGTAGTTCTCGAGCTTTTGCTTGCTATTAATTTGCTTTTTTCTTTTTTATTTCTGAGGAGTTGGAGCATTCATGCTGAGGATTCTGCCTTTAGACATTTTATAGTTATTTTAATATTTTTGGCTTTATGTTAGAATTCTTCCGCACTCACCTCATCTTCTTAGAATTCGCCGCACCACTCCCCATACTTATTAGAGACTGTGACCGTGGAACTGTTCTTTTTGTTTCGACTTGAGTGTATCCTACATTATATTGGGTGTCTATGTTCATGGACAAGTTATGTATCGCTTAAGCTTCAGTTTAATTTTACTTATCAGCAACAGATCCGACCCACATCTGCCCTTAGACCTCTTACATCTTGTAGAGATGACCTGAATTTCTGTTTATGCATATGTGGTCAATTTTGATTTTCTGTTCTGTGATCTGGTGATACCTAGGTTAAGCTTTATGTATTCTTTTTATGTGGAAAGACATCACACTCCATGACGTATTGATTCGCTGCACAGAAATTACATAGTGAATAGTTCTCCATTTTCGCTCATTATTCCTAGTCCGTGTTTCCCCATGATCTCCTGTGAGCCTATGATGTCCGAACCTATTTTGGCATTGAGGTCACCATCAGAATTTTGATGTTCCCATTTCTCTGATTACCTATAGTATTTTGGAAGTTTTATGTAAAATTCCTCCCTTTACTTTTCCTTCAATATTGGCAGGTGCATAACACTGGGTCACATTCAAGAACACTTTTTGGGTGGTTCTGAATGTTGCTGTGATTGGTCCTAGGACTCACTGCTTCCCATTTTATTAGCAGTCTCCGCTTTCTTTAGATAGCATTAAAGCCACTCCTTCACTATGGGGGCATTTTCTTCCATATGGCCTGAGAATGTACTGTTTCTCCTGTGTTTAGACGTTGTGTGCCTGCACCATTCCACCTAGTTTCACATAATCCCAAGATGCCAATCCCGTGAAATTTCATCTCATTTACAACCTGTGCTGTCTTTCCCATTTGATACATACTTCTAACATTCCAGGTGCCACCTGGAGTTTTTCCTAGTGAAAGGAAGATAATCTGCGGTGTAGACTCCTTATGCTTTCTCTGCATCGCCTACCTCTTCCAGAAGAGCTTCCTTTCCTCTTGGTTGGCACAGTTTTTATTTTATTTTTATGTGACTTGTCTGGGTTGGTTGGATTTTGTGGCTAAAATTTTCACTGACAGTAGCCAGCCCTACGCCAAACCCCATTTTAGTTGCTTACGATGTTTTAGAGCCGAGCAGGAGGCGGGAGCTTTTAGGTTTGTAGAAGACAGGTATAAGTAGGCTTTCAATACATCCACTTTGTGAATTTCCTTATCACCAGGCAACTTCCGCCCCCACCACAGCCACCCCCAACACATGCCTTGCAGATCGCAGTGTTACATTCTTTGCCCTTGGTCCTGACAACAAGGGAGTATCCATGATGACTCCTGTAAAATCTGGATTCTTCTTACCACTTACCAATGCATAACAATGGATGATGTTTATCTATATTTCTTTATAGTGTTTTAATTGTTGTCAATATTGTTCATGACCATATCGTTTTCTATTCAATGAGTGTTTTCTGAGGTTCTTTTGATAGTATTAGAGCTTTTCCTTTGCTATGGCATGCTTCTACTTCATTGTAACTGAGGTCATTGCCAATTTTATTTTCTTCCCATTCCTTTGCACCTTGTTTTACTGTCCATCTGAGAAGTGTGAGAATGGAAATCTGGCAAACAGAAACAACCCTACAGAACAAATTATGGAGGAACCGGTGAAGAACTCGAGCGCACCGCCCTGTTTATGTATGACACATACCGAAGCAGTCGCATAACAGAAGTTGATCGCAGATGAAGGAAGAAGAAGCACATTGTTTCATGTATTTCTATGACATATGTTGTAATTTCTCATTTCTGTTGCCACATGTATAGCATTTTCTTATTCATTTAAGTTCTAACATTCCAGACTCTATAAAGTAGACACATCAACTAGATCAGCTCCTTTCAGCTTTCTTGAGTTGCATCAAGTGCATCCTGAAAAAGACCATTTGACCTTTGGTGGTTGCACATTTGCTATTTCAGCAATTCATATTTTTCCTATTCTCAAAATTAAACTTAATCTGAATTTAATATACCACAAAATTCAAGAATAGCGACATCATTAAATGTACTAAATCAGTGAAGCCCAACTTAAAAGATAGAATCATATACATACTTGTGCAGCAATGTAGGCAAAGAGGGAGGAACAGATAGGGATGTAAGGATAAGAATACAGAAGGCAAGATGAACTTTCATAGTCTAAAGAAATCAAAGCTGGAACCAAAATTACAATATTTAACCTCAATGTTAAAGCAGCTCTGCTGCATGGGCTAGAAACATGGAAAAAACAAAACACTAACTAATAAATTGCAAACATTCATCAACTAGTGTCTGCACAGAATAGAGGGACTGAGATGGTATGACGAGTCACAAATGAGGAACTTATAGAGTAAACTAAACAGATCCCAGTGAACCAAGAAGTGAGAAATATGGATATGACATACCTTAAAAACCCGAGGGAATATTGCAAAACAGGTTCTTCACTGGAACCTACAGGAAAGCAAATGAAAAAACCTAGAACTACATGGAGCAGAGATTTGTCAGAGATTTATGATAAATGGAAGAGATAGCTAAAGACTTGTCATGAGATGGTTGAGGGTATATTCGGGGTTAAAAAGGCGCAAGAGCAGTAAACCAGCAAACAAAGTAAAATATCAACTTAATACATGGGACATGTTGGAGAATACGGTGTTATGACCAACATCATGGCAAAATTCACACTACCTGTGAACTTCAAACCTGAGATGACGATGTCACTATAGTTGTCACCTATGTGGTGAAGGCCAAGGGAAGCAAAGAATGGTACCACTGCGACCTACAATGCATGTTGTAGGCGGCTGATGATAGGCCTAGGGATGCTACCCTAGTAAATAAAAAGCAGCGCATAAACCGGATGTGCTGGCATGCTTGTAGGCGCATAACTGGCACAGCGTACAATCGCTCTTAGGCTCAGATCACATAGTGGCTGACAAGTAGTCAATGTGGCGTCCAAAGAAGACTAATCATTAGTTATTATGACTCGTGTAGTATATCAGAAATTAAGAAATAACAAAAAAATGTACCGTAAGATCATTCATTGCTTTTCTGATTTCCCAATGATCAATTTCCTTGATCAGTATTTGACATATCTATTGTCAAACTCTTCATCTGTCTCCTCTTTACCATGGCTATGTCTTACAACCTGCACACCTACTAGAAGACAACATTAAAGTTTCTTTATTAGTCAAATAAAAAAAAATGTAAAGCAATATAATGAAAATGCACACACAACTATCTTTACTCATTGATATGGGACCCACCAAGTTTGATTTATCAACGGCAAATACTCTTAATTTGTTTTGGGGGATCAGGTTTCTCTAATTAGAAGTTCAAACAAATAGGTGATATATCTCCATGAATCCAATGACGATACACTATGGCAGTCCAATTACATGTAAGATTAGTTATATGGCACAGTTCCATCTTCCTGGCAAATGGGTTGCCCCATAATAGCTCCACTCCTGTGCCCCCAAAAACCACACAAAATGCTCATCACTGTCTCATGTGAACTCAAGTTCAGACACAGACCAGCAGTATTAAATGTATAATCGTCCACCAGGTGACAACACCAGCCACCCACCACTTAAATTTGAAATTCATGTCAAAGGAGTTGGCACTCACAACAAAAACCAGTTGGTACAAGTATTACTGCATATGACAGCCACTAGATTGTAGATCACTTGCCATCCACCATTTTCTGAATATACATTTCACAACACAACCAGGGCGGATATAAATAAAAAGCAACCCGGATGAAATTCATAGTTAATGTATCTGAGTTATTAACTGTATGATGCATATAAACGCCTATTAGGACTGATGTGCTCAGATGTTGTTGTGGAAACTAGATATAAGTGTCTCAATGTTTAATTCAGTTCTGCACAAAAAAGAAAGATCAGGAACAATTTGCATTGGTAGCAGACTGACTGAACCATTTAATTAGGAAAAAGAAAATTTGATTGAGTCAAATGAAATGTTGAAGAATATTAGATATGTTCTCATTACTCTTGGAGAAAAATATAAAGATTAGGGCAATGGTTGATCAGATCAAAATATAACATAACACTGGGGATAACATTGTGATATACTGATTCGTCCCTGCAGCGGTGTAAGAAATCTTGCTGGGGTTTTCTCACTAGCTCTAGGATTTCATAATACATACAGGATTATTATAGTACTTCCAGTATCATGTGTGACAATGGACTCATTAAGGCTGCTACTGTTTCTATTTCCACCTTTTTAGAATATATTTACAAATGCACCCATTCTTCAAAAGGCCTTTATGTCTTCAACCTTTTGTGTATAATTGCTCTAAACATGCAGCTGTCCACAGCAATCCTGACTGTCTAGCTATATTGGGGTATTTGAAATGGGGGAAGAGGGTATTATTATTATGGTATAAGTATATTCATACATATTGCATTTGCTATGCAACTGCTTATTGAATGAGGACCGAGCCGACTAGTGAGATTAACTTGGTTGATTATTTGCAAATGCATACAAACAGTTCAAACACCCAAGTATTGACTTTAGTTGATTAATATGATGATCATAGTAGGTCCAGAGACTATCACTATCAATACGAATTATTCCACTCGGCCAATGATTGTTCCTTATTTTAGGAACCATCCATCCATTTGTACCATACTTTTGCCTGCACTTTGACTTTTCATTGCGCGATAAGTATCTTTCTGTCCTAACTAGTTTTGTCGATATACTATCATATACTAATAATACTGTACAACTCATACACATATAATTATATATATATATATGTGTGTGTGTATATTGAAGTGGACACAATGAGACAATGTAATTGAGAGAGTGGACAAGCTTGCATCGATCATTGGGGAGTTGAAGATGGATAGGGAGTACATTCTTCAGGTTTCTTTCCGACCACCTGTTGAATGAAAATGCTAAAATTATTATTATAATTATTGATCTATCCAGTGTGATTGAAAGGGTTTTGAATTACACTTTGTGCTTAGAGAGCTATACTATACTATATTCATGGTTTAGTCCCCATGAAAATGTATGTGTGTATATATATATGAGGATTTATTTTGTTTTCACTTTAGATCTTGTGATAAAGGAAGTATAAATCGACAAATCTGAACAAGATTCTGAAATTAGTGATAATGCCATATGACATTGGACTGATTGAATTTGATCTCTAGTCTAACCTCAATTCTCCTTCAGTTCAATTCACTATGTTTCTTAGACTTAGTGCAAAAATTGAATTAAAATAACGGAATAAAAAGCAAAATAGTCATATTTTGCTTAAAATTAAACTTTACCTCCTGCTTGTGCTTTCAAGCAGTGCCTGGCAGCATTTTGAAGTGAAGAAGACGCTCTCAGAGCAATTTTAAACATTGTTGATAGGACGTGACTGACCTCTATGTCCTCTTAGTAGCAAACCGGAACTTGCGCTTTATGGCTACATCAAATCTCAACTTGCATAAGAAGAAATCCACGGAACATTATTATATTAATTGCTTTATCGTTCCCGCAGTTTAAGCCAACAATAATGAGTTGAAACCACTAAATTAATACTTATTATATAACTTATAAAATGATACAATCGTAGTAGCAATTTTAGTTTGCGTTTATATAGATTCTTGTAAAGCTAGCAAGAGTTTAAAATTTAATAAAGGCAAGGGACCGTACTCTGATATTTGTTCTTGACAACCTCAATTTTGTGCAGCAACATATTGAGGCATGTTAATAAATTACTGGTCACTCTGAAACTAGAATAATTAACTGATATAATGATTAAAACTATTTTATCCGTTCTAACTGGACGACAGAGTTTGCTTGTTAAAAACTTTGGTAAGTCAATGAACGTAACTATTGTCTTACGTTATTATTATTTTAACGGAGCTGAACGTGTGTTTGAAAATTAAATAAGAAAAATTATTTCAATGACGTTCTTGAGTTATAATTAATTATCACAATTTACATTGTCTGATTGTGATTAACTGTAGTGCTTTGTAATCTTTCCAGGGGTCTCCAGCTAGTGCTACGTAAATTCTGCGCTGTCGTCTGGCATCGTATTCAATCAGATCAAAGGACCACAGTTATTGCCGCAGCTGAGTTCTGGTGCGAACCTGTCAAAAGGGAAATAATCGATTCCCATAGATGAGAACATGACCAACTCTCACAATGTTATCATTACTCTTGGGAGAGAATGTATAGATTGTGGCAATATAAATGCCGAACTTGCAATTATGAATTAAGCAGCTGATAGCAGATAATACAAATGATGTGTATACATATAAATCTGTATCATTATCAGACATTATCTCTCTCGATCACCGTAGACTGATGTAACAGATTTCCATAAATCACATTCATGTGGAAACCTGATTCATGCAGCCTTTGCATTGGTGGGTTGCGTCACATCTTCAGCACCATTTGGAGCGCTGGTCTTATCCTTCGGTGATGTCTCGGTTTCAGCCAGCGTTAACTGGGTTCGCTCTCCGCAGCCTTTGGCTGCCCAGCCGATCTATAAGGCAGCGTGTATCATTTTGAGAGTTTAGAGTCAGACTAGGTTTCTAACTAGCATACATAGTAGGGTCGTTGCAGAGTGTAATGGAGCATACAGGACAAATGCTTCCAAAAATAGGATGGAAGTTGAGGCTTTTACTGCAGACCGTAGTTTGACTCCGTTTACTGGGGCTGTTGTTGTGCCTGACTCTTAAATTGTTGCTTTGGATGGTCCGACAGGTTGCTATTTGAGTGAACCTCATTTATAGAGGTTGCTAACCTCTAGAGACTAATTTGCATCTTCTTTCCTGAACATGCAGGTTTTCACAGAAATGAGTGAACAAGCTTTCATCGATCGTCGGGGAGTTGAAGATGGATAGGGAGTACATTCTTCAGGTTGCTCTCCGACCACCTGTTGAATGAAAATGCTAAAATTAATATTGATCTATCCAGTGATTTAAAGGGTTTTGAATTACACTTCGTACAAGCAGAGCTACATTCATGGTTTAGTCCCAATATTAAACAAGAAAGGTCTGCTACAAAAGATACTTGAATGGTGAGAAATTAAATATTCAATGGTCATCTTCTTTGTGCAGCCATGTGTATACATCAGGGTTCTGACTTGACTTTTCCTCCTCGGCCCTCGTGGAGCATAGGGCCTCAACGGTTGTTCACCACTTTTCCCAGTCTCTGGCTGTTTTATTTATGGTCTCCAAGGATAGTCAAGCACCCTTAAGTTCCTCAAGAAGACTTTGTCTCTAGGATGTCCTCTTTCTGTTTTCATTGGGTTCCACTCAGGCTCTGGGTTCAGACTTGGGCTCATCTAAAGAGGAACACAGAGGATGGCTAGTAGTAGTTAGTAATAGCAGTTAGTAGTAGTCTTAAGGGACCATAAAGTTGTACGTCCTGGATAAGTACTTACAGCTCTAATATGAATGTAAATTTCCCAATGTGAAAGTGACAGAGTACAGTGTAGAGAAATTATTAAACAACTTTATCACCTGCTTTTGAAATGTCATTGATGATCCATTGTCAATTGATATTTTGTCTTTTTTTATTATTTAAACAGTAACATCAACAAGTGTATATTCTGGTTACAAAAGATATGATTCTGAAAATGATTCAATTCGACAAGGTACACCATCTATTGAAGAATTAACACCAAAGGATTCCTTGGCACTCTCTTTTGACAAATATGGGTAAGTCTCTCTGCCACCATTCAACAGTTCACTTTTTTTCTTCATATATTTCAGTTATAATTTCCTCTACTGTTTCTTTGACACATTAAACCAAGAAAGTCACAAAAATAACTACATCAAATCGTTGCCTCAAAAGTTACTAACAACCCAGAAAAGACAGTCACCAACATCAGCATAAGAAAGAAAGTTGGCACAGAACCTTGCTTGAATTACATTGAGAAACAAGAATGAAGTTGGTTTGGCCACTTAATAAGAATGTATCCAAACTCCACAGTATACAGTCTTCATAACAAAACATAGGAAAGAAGGCAGAGAGGAAGACCACGGAAAGATGGTTAGATGGCGTAGCAGAATCCTGTGAAAGAGCAAAATAACAATCACATAAGCCACCAGAACAGCGCAAGACAAAAACAGAAACCACGACACTGGGCAACAACCCGTAGCAGTGTGGCGACAAAGAAGAAGAAGATTAATTATATGATTCTTGGACAATGATTTATCTGTGCTTTGCTCCAACAGGATAAAAGTAAGAATAAATAAGTTGCACATCTTTTCTTTTGTTCTATGACTATACATTTTTGTTTACTCTTCCTGCAGGTTATCATCACTCGTCACTTTGGAAACACACTCTCAACTTTTTGATGGGATTAAATATACAGATTTGCCTATAATTCATATCAAGTCTAGTAGCAATAACACCATTATCCTTGCTTCTGATGCTTCTGGTTTGTATAATATATTAGTTAGTGATAACAACTGCATAACCATGTTAATGTAATTGTTATGTTATTGGTTTGTGAACTCATATATTAGTTAGTGATAACAACTGCATAACCATGTTAATGTAACCGTTTTGTTATTGGTTAGTGAACTCATATATTAGTAGTGATAACAACTGCATAACCATGTTAATGTAATCGTTATGTTATTGGTTAGTGAACTCACCTCATAGCATTCTTCTTAACCCATAGCTCAGTCTTTCATAGCAGATGTAATTGAGTATGCATGCTGCTGGCTTTTTTGTCCTCGCTGGTTGAACACAATCTGCTTTGATCCTCGTGTATATATAGTCCTACTTTTGCAACAATTTATTACAATTTTCTTCAATTACAGTATAGATGTCGGTTTTTTTAACCTCCATATCGACTCACTTGTTAACCACTCTGTGTGATTTGTATGTGTTCTGAGCCTAAGAGCAATTGTACATTGTGCGCATACAAGTAGCCAGCACATCCGATTTCTGTGATGCTTTTTATTTACTACTATAGCTTCCCTAGGTCCTACATCAGGTGCCTCTTACGACATGCCTTGTAGGTTGCAGTGGTACTATTTTTGCTTCCATTGCAGAGCCCGGCACCACATGGGCAGATGTATCATTAATTGCTATATCTTCATCCAATAGACAGTCCTAATCAACTGCAGGATATCACCTTATTCTTCTTTTAAATGTAGACTATTTGTTGTTTTGATGCAAATCTGTCTGCTTTCTAATTACCATGAACACTTGCATGTCCAGAACAGTAGATAAATGTAAGACTCAGGAGGCTGGATGTATCTGTAGCATAAAATCTTCTTGCAGTGGATACCATTTCATTGTGGAATACAAGGAAATAAGACAGCAGATAGACTGGCCCAGGAAGGTGCTGCAGGAGTGTAACATTTATACCTGTTACCTATCACCAATAAAAGCGGATGACTAAATCAATCAAAAACACAGGACAATTACTAAAATATGAGCAGATTAGAACAAGTCATTCTGCACCTCCGGACAGGACATAATCGACTCTGCAGTCATATGTATGCAAAATTCAAGATTGGCAGTTCATTTATTTCGACAGACACTACAGACCACATACTTAAAGGCTTCCCCGAATATGATATACTGAGGCAAACTCATTGGCCTAGTGAAGAAACCCCGGGAAAGAAACTGCACATACCTCTGTGTAAGCTACAAAAGGGAATTTTAAACAAAAGATAGCACTGAATATTCAATCGAACAAAAGGAAGGAAGAAAAGGTACATCTATAGATAACAATTATACAATGATGTAGTTGTTCATGGTCCTTGACTTAGAGGAAAGTAACTCGGTCATTAAACCCCAACGTTCTGAGTTCGAATCACGCTGCAGACAGTTTGGTGCAAATTGTTTCATGTGATTTTACAAAAGGGTGATGGCTATACTAGTATTATCACAAAGTACTATCCAGGCCAGCGTCTTCTTTCACCCCCTTCAATCACTGGGATCTGTCTCGTTCTTTCCACAAGCTCCTTATTTGTGACCCTATCATACCATCTCAGTTCATCTATTCTGTGCAGGCATCAGTAGATAAACGTTTACAGTCTATTATTTATTGTTTTAGTTGTTCTCCTTGTTTCGGCCCATACAACAGTGCTGCTTTAACATTGCAGTTGAATATTCTAATTTGGTTTAGATTTGATTTGTTTAGCCTTCCACAAATTTCCTAGTGCCATGAAAGCTCCTTTTGCCTTCTGTATTCTTATTCTGACATCTCTGTCCATTGCTCCCTCTTAATTTACATTTCTTCTAAAGTCCAATATACATAATATGAAATTACTGTACTTTACTTTCCACATTGGTCCCTTTATCCAAATGACAGACACAATACAATATTGACAACAATCATGCTTCCATTAGATCACTAAAGTTGCTCAGCGCTTTGATGCACATTTCAAAGTAGTCTACTCATCTGTTATAACAAATCATTGTATGTAACCATAATTGTTTATGTAATATGCTTTGCAGAGGTTCTTTTTTGCAATTAATGATTTTCTTACGTCAGATGTTTGTAAACATGGGAATATCAGTATTTCAGATGTATTTTGGATGTATAACTTACAGTAGTTTGTAGTAATTTATTTCTTGTAAAAGTATAGAGGTTATATATTTAGAAGTACAACTATTAAGTCACCTTTCTGACTTTGCTATTTACAGGTGCGGCATTGGCAATTCAGAGTGGGGTAAGTAATTTCTTTTGCTGTTATACTTGATTAGTTTATGAGCACAGGTATTTCACAACTTTCTGCATTTTCTTAACTGCTGGTCGACCAAGCAGTCACTGAACAATACACTTTATGTCATCTTATAAAATCAGCACTACAAGGCTCCAGTCCAGAAAAAGTGCCATGCCTAAAGATCCTAATGTTTCAACTGTGCAAGCAGCGTAATGTGGTCTTACAGTGGATACCATTCACTATGCAATACCAGAAAATGAGACAAAGACCGTTTGGACAATGAAGGGGCGATCACCTTTACTTCCCGGTGTTTATCTAGGACCTAATTGAATTGACATAAGAGCTGTTACAGTCAGAAAATCTACTTCCACTGTGGATTTTGATCTTAGGACCTTATACCTAAAAGCAAATGCACTAACTACTACACTTTTTGGGCTGTTACTGAGAATTTTACTATAGACTTTCTGAGTTTTAAGAAAATTTAGAAACATCTCTAAGGAGCTATTGTGTTAAGTGTTGTCCTGCTGACACTAAGAGTGGACCTATGGGTCACACTGAGTGATGAGATGTCAATTCAAACCAGTTTAAAGAGAAAATAAAAGAGTTATATATTGTTGATAAGTTTATTCTCTTAATACGATGTAGAACTTGTTAAGTCATATAACATTTTTGTATTAAACAGAGTATTTTTAAGTGTTTGTACATTAAAAAATATTTTGTTCTGTGTGTAGGGCAGAGTGGGTTTCCGGAACGCCAAGAAGGGAACAAATGTTGCAGCACAGGCAGCAGCATTAGCCTTAGCAGGAGTAAGTCAGTGGTTTACCTTCTGAGTTTGTTTTATTAGTTTGACATGTTCCAAATGTGTTGCAGTTGCCAAATAAATATTGAAATATATATACTTGTTCTATGGACATGTCTCAGTTCTGACAACCTCTTATTTGACCAATCAGCTCTGGCACCAAGCTGCATTATATCTCAGTAGATATGATGCAATAAAGTAGGGTTTTATGCTCGTATAATCTTATCATTAACTCATCTCTACAAATTTCTGTTATATTGGACAATATTTCCACAGGCATCCTTTTTCCCAGTGAACTTTCATCATGCGCTAGTTTACTGTGGACCACAAACTGGGCATTCAGCTTCAGGTCTGTCAGGTTTCCCCAAAGCTTAACTTTTAAGTCAGCTGGGTGTGACCACATGTTGCTTCTCAGTTCACCCAGAAGTGTAGTCTTACAGGACATGCTCCTGTGTCTGTTCTGATTGTTTTTAATTTGACACAATAAGCTATACATTTACATATAATATTTTAGTTCAATTAACATACATCTGCACAATTTGGAGTCTATAAAATAAGTATGTCTGAATGCTAAACAAAACCACTCTATACTGAATCAGTTATGGATAAATTACTTAATAGGTTTTCACAGTGTTTCCATGTATGTGAAATTAAATTGATTGATAGGTAATCATCATTACACTTTGGTGAATAAACCATGTGCGCTCCATTCTCTTTTTTATACCAGAAGATCATAGTTGCATTGCACAAACTTTGTATCGCAGTTGAAGGTCTCGGGTGTAGCAGCATACTCTATCGATTTGCACTGTCATTGGTTGTTTTGCATGCTCAGTGTGAATGCGGACGACACTTTATTGTCTGTCTACAATAGGACTAGGAACTCAAGCTCATGTACATTGAAATCGGGGACCACTGGCTAAAAATCGGGAAAATATGCTGATTTTTCTCACATAGAAAACTAGCAGATTATTATTGAAGCAAGAGGCAAGCACCAATACCTCAAGGTTTCAGTAAGATTAAATGAGATTATTTACCATCTCTGCATCGACAGTTGGTTGCAATAAGTCTCCAATACCATCTGCATTGGAATACTGGTAACACTCTGACATGCTTGCCTCCCTATCTCTATTATCCTCCACTTAAACGCTGTCTCTTCTCTTACCTGTCTGCTTCTTGACTCTTACTTCTAGTACAATCTTCAGTATTGACCTATCTTTTATGTGCTAAAATATTGAACTTTTGTTTGTTTTATTTTATTCAGTAATTCTCTTCTATTCTATGTCATCTACAACTTGAGTGAGCAGTCTGCAGCTAGATACTGGACATGGGTGTAATAATATTTGCTATTTATCAACTAGTGGTATATCAAAGTCACATAGTGTTAGTTCAGTATTTGAGGAAGTTTGTTCAAGCGTAGACTTCATAGCTTCATGGTCTACATCCAAATTGGAACGTTCTCAGTTGCTGTGGTTTGTCCACATCTGCTGAATAAGATAAGACCACATACTTGGAAGTATTTGAGAGGTGTACTCTTGCAGTATTATCATATAAGCTCCACGCCTGAGTGGTTACCGGGCCCAAATTTGGGGTGTAAAGAATAGAACCACGGTTACCTGCCACGTATGTCGTAAGAGGCGACTAAGGAGGTTTGGATGAAATCAGATGCATGTGTCCTAAACATGTAGAAGTCTATGCATTTAGGGCCTCCCTAAACCAATGCAACGTATACACGTTCTTGGCAAAGATCAAACATATCACAGAAAGTGATTGAAATTGGTTGTAAAGAATGAACGCAAAGAAGAAGAAGATATAAGCCCAAGCCTTAGATTTTCCTCATATTCCTTTTTAGTCTGCATTCGTTTGAGTGCTATTATTATTTAATTGTACAACTTAATATTTTATAATTGAAGATCTCTCTGGTGAAGTGAAGTGGTGCTCATTTCACACTCCAAAAGTACTCAGTTCACATCCCATGTGGTGCAATCAACATATTTTGTCAGTGATCCCTGATCACAATGTGTGTGAGATTTAGTTTCTAGTCCTATTGGCGACGGATGATAAAATATAGGTCCCATGTTCAAGTCAAGCACATAAAAGAACCCTTGACAGTTGTAAAATCGATAAGAGAGTAGACTGGAAAGCCACTGTCTAGGCAGAAATCGTTAATATCAATTAACATTAATTCCTACAAATTGCCACAATCCTCAATATAAGATTACTGACCCTACCCGGTGCAAACAAATTTTCCACTGCCACTGAAATCTTCCTGTGTATGAAAGAGATTGTAGCACACTTGGTTAGTCACCGAAATGCACTTATGATGACTACACTTGGTAACTGTACTATATAAGCAGTTACACTCTGAAGAAATAGAAGAAGGGTTCAGTTCATTTAGAGGGGATACAGTGTGGCAGATTTTACCATATTTCAATATAACCGTGTACGTTGGAAAATGTTAAAGAGAATTGGCTGATAAACAACATACTATACAGAAAATTACATACTTTGGTCACATCAAGCGCCACAATGGCCTGGAAAGAACAATACTAGAGGGCAGGGTCCCAGGAAGAGAGGCAGACCAAGAAGAAGATGGCTACAAGATATTAAAGAAACCATGAACATGACCATCGACAAAGTGGGTAAACTGGCAAGAGACAGGGTGAATTTCAGATGTGCTGCAAAGAGAGCAACGTCCTATAAAGGATACGCACCTTGATGATGATGACGTTGGAACAAGGTGTTGGTTATTATTTAATATTCCCTAAAATTGTTACATACAAATAATTGTTTTTTTAATACAAATCATGACCTTTCTGGTATGCTAAACCCTCATCATTGTTGCATACTCTACATCACTGTTCATAGTTTCTATGAGTAACTTCCAAATTTAGTATCCATCGGCTATTTATTTCCATATTTTTTCAGGATGTATTAAGAATGAATTTGAGAACAGTGCGTGGTCTGCTTGAGGGCATTGGAGCTGGGAGGCTGGTAGGATTGTTGTGAATGTTGAGTCATGTTGGCTGTTATTTTTTAAATACAATCACTTGTGAAAAGGGGACAACAAATAATCAAATGTTTGTGATTATTTACTCTTTCATTTAAAAAACACACAATAAAGATGGGAAGGGAAGAAAACAATATATCAATTTAAATGAACAAAAGCAAACCAGCTATAACTCTTGTTTTCGTTTTTAAATTTATTCTACTTATAACTAAATATTTATCTGGGACAATACACAGTTAACACTAAAGTCAATTACAGGACTGCTCTACTTTTATCCTGAATTTTTCTTCATTCGCATCCAAGTGTTTGCTTTTTAAAGTGCTTTTTTATTTTAAAAAAAAAAAAAAGTCTTGATTATCAGCAGTACCCAAAAGATGTATGGATATACATGTGCACAGATGGATCAGCAAAAGAAACAGTCTTAAACATAGGAACAGGAATCTATGTTGTGACAATCAGGAGGAGAAGAAATACTCTACACAACTTTTTTGGACAGTAGAAATAGCATAACAGAGGCAACCAAAATGTTCATCTTCTCCTTCTTTATGCTCATTCTTTAAACCTATTTTAATCACTTTTGGATATGTTTAATCTTACAAGAACGTGTATATGTTGCACATTGGTTTAGTAGGCTCCTAACGCATAGACTTCTATACATTTAGGACATAGCATTCGATTTCAGCTAAACCTCCTTAGTCGCCTCACGGCATCGTGGCAGGTAACAGTGGTTCTATTCTTTACACCCCAAATTTGGGCCCTGGTAACCACTCTGGCGAAAATGTTCCTAAATCACAGCATTCCTATAATCCTCCTCACTGATGCAAAATCACTGTTACAGATGCTTAAAGACTCCAAAATAATACTACAAATTTATTCACATACTTTTTACTGCAACTAAGCTAAATCACCAAAGAAACAGTATTGCAATGAATCTCAGCTTACTGTAGCATAATAAAATGAAATGCTGACTTTTAATAAAGGAGGATGGATCACTGAAACAGATTGAAAACAACATATCATTGTTGAATAAAAAACTTTGATATAATTATTTTCAACCGTGGAGGCAAAATCATCTAACTGCAGACCCTGAAGGGTCCTACTTCTAAATGTCACGCAAAGAGTTAAACGATTATACACATACTCCGAACAGGTTACAACAGATTGAAAAGTCATATGTACAGAAAATGTAAGATTGTAAAACAGACGATGCTCTTTTTAGACTGGGTCCAAAGATTGCACAACAAAATTTATGCATGTCAGTCGTACATAAAAGAAATGTAGAAAATATGACCAACTGAGACTACTCTTCTTCCAAACCTGAGATGTCATGGATTAACTGAAGCAAATCATACATTTTATTGAAGCTATGAGGCTGTGGGTCTGATGACTGACAGAAGAACAATGAAGAAGATAATTGACATCTATGAAGAGCTTGTTCTGCAATGGCACTAGAAGCAACTAAATAGGTTTTCTCTCCATGTATGCAGGACACTTTTGTAGCAAATATTTAGAAGTCATTTTGTCAGTACCACATTCACCAAATCTTATCTATCAAGTAAAGATGAAATGGTTTTAATAAAGAGCTTTGTACATAAATACTTTTATTTCTTGTGTATGAATTTAGGCGTAGTCAGGGTGCCTTGTATGGTGCTTCTGATTTTTGCATGAAGGTCTGCTTTCTTATTATGAGTGTCCCCATCATACAGGCGTGCCTTCTCCTACTTCAAAAGGATACTTTTACCTATACAACACATTTTGTTCCCAGTGAAACTTAGGCAGCAACTGCTGTACCTCAGATGTCTATTCTGTGCAATCTTGTTCAGCATTTCTCATGAGTCTTTGATCATCATCATCAGTAGCTTGTCCCTTCCGGAACTTGGCTCCCATGACAGCATTCCTGAAAACTCTCTGTTCTGTTAAGTTCGCCAGCGCAGCACCAATCATTCTCAGATCGCTCGTACATCCTGTACACATCGCCTTTAGGTCTTCCCCTCATTCTTCTTCCAGGCACCATGAGTCTTTGATAGAGCTGATCTTTCTTTTCTTTTTCTACTCAATGTATTATTTTTACCTATCCACTAACGAGTGGTTAACCTGGTTGATAAGATCAAACTCAAACAAACAAACAACTTCTGGTCGTCTGGTATGAAATATGCATTGAATATTTCACTGTGCAGGTGAAATATCAACTGTTTAATTTGTTCACTTGTAAATCTATATATTGACATGACAAAAATATAGTTCATAAGTACGGTTCCAACTTCACTGCAACGGGTCACCCCATAATTGCTCCTGTGCCAATGAAAATCACACGAAATGCTAACAACTGAAATGTTTCCTGTGGAACTAATTCCAGAATGAAACAGCGCAGCATCACAAAAGAAACCTGCTCCATAAAATGCATATGGCGTCGCTAATGTGCAACACAAACTGTTCATCACTGTTGACAAAATATGGAATTGTTCATTAACCTGTTAATACTCAATATTACAACATCCTACCTCACTACTTCTCTTTAGCCTGTTACGTCCTGGCGTTAGGTCAGCAACAAAACACCATTCTTCCCTGTTCATGGCCTTCCTCTGTATTGTGTTCCAGCTATGATTCATTTCCTTCAGCTCTTGCTCTATCGTCTCCTCCAGGTCGTCTTGGGTCTTCCACGCTCTCGCCTACCCTCTGGAGTCCATCTCAGTGCAGTTTTCGTGTCGGAGCCAGTCTCCATGCGATCCATGTCCAATCCATCTCCAGCGCCCCTCGGATGATAGTGCCCATATTCTCTTGTTGGCATCAAAGCAACTTGATTGAGATTATTTCACTACTACTACCAAAACAAAAAACCC
>JADZMA010000642.1:0-31638 GCA_020796225.1 Arion vulgaris | reverse complement strand
TGGGGTGGCTGGATAAAAAAACCCCTGCCCCACCCCTGTGGACCCTGAAACAAACTTTGGGTTTCCCGGTCTGGTTAAGCGGGCAGAGATCGAGGAGACTAGATGGTGGTAGTAGTGCAAGCACGCAAAAGCAATGAAGAGTCAAAACCCTGAACAAAATGCACGCATCTCCTGGCCGATGTCCGATAAAATATTGCTCGAATTTTGCATAAACGTAAGAAAACAGCAGTGTACGAGTGTCACCGAACGAATGCTACTCCCTTGGAGCAAATGACCCACTAAATGCCACCTACAGGGTAAAGTCCGTAAGACGAAATGAAAATGAAGGAATGAGAGGTGCATCCAAGGCAAAGACGTGGGCCCACAAGGCGCGATACTCAGAGCACTGCGCTCGAGTCGAGATGCGTATCATTGCATTTTCGAGGCACGGTAAATGTGAGCACGGTGAGAAACCCGATAAACACGGTGGGGCAGGTACCGAAGAGAAGTGAACGCGCATACGGACGATACACCGGCGAGCCTAAAGGCGCGCAGATACCTAGCGATGAGGTGACAGTAAGGCGCGAGCAAACGCAGGTGAGCGGTCACCCAGATGAGCAGTAAAAACTGGAAAACCCATCAGAAGCTTGAATCCATTACAAATCAAAATCTCGCGAAGTGTCTCGGAAAACACGGCAACGCATCGTGTCGACAAATGGTAAGATTGCGGTAAACTTCTACAAGTGGCCAGCGCAGATAAACCTATTGGGTAAAGTTGGCGATCGCAAATTCTAAAGTTGCGTTTTGGTCCTAACGAACTGTCCTCCTGGGACAACCGGGCAGGGCACTGTTGCATAAACAACTAACATCCCCGGAAGAACTGAGATGGTTGATGTTGGCGAGCGCACAATTTCAGTTGCGTTGATTGAAACGACCTTATAGAATATCTGTGTGTAGTTCCAGTCTAGTGTTTCCCGGTGATAGGGAAAATACAGAGTAAACACTTGCAAATTGCCAAGTGCCGACAAGCGCTCCCAAACGACGAGAATACTCCTACTCAGGAACAAACTCACCGTGGATAGAAAAGTAAGGTCGATAATACAAAGGCTTGACTGGTACAAACCCAAACATTGGCTAAGGGTAATACTTTTCAGACGTCGAAATACAAAGATGACGTCCAAACACCATGGCTCAGATCACATAAAGGCTAAGCATACCGCCAACATATGCTCGTTTGTTTGACAAAGCACGTGCGTCATCTCCAATGACTGAGAATGTTCCTAATCCTGAAGGATCTCTATAGGCAAAAGAGCGCATATTGTAGACATACTCCAAATATACCGATAATGCCCAAATATACGGCGAAAAATGATCGTAAAAGAGCGATGAATACAAGAAATGTGACAGTTCTGTGACTAGCTGAAGGGTCGAGATGCCCCTAAACCGGTGCCACCTCACCTAGTCACTAAAGTAAGCTAATGCTCTTTGGCGTAGATCCAAACCCAAATTTACGGCACTAAAAGATCACCAGCAAAATATTAAAATTTAAAATATTGAGAACATGCTTTTTTCAGTGGCATTTTTTTTGTGAATCTTTGACCATTACACAAAAAAAAAGAAGGAAAATCCAGTCCTTCAAAAACTAAATGCTACAGAAAGACCCCCACGAATAGCATGGACAGAAAAAGAAAGAATTCTGATGTCCTGACAGAACTAAATTTAAAAGAAAATTCCCTGATAAAAAAATACTATACAGAAAATTAGATATTTTGGTCACATTGCTCACGATCCCTGGAAAGAACAAAAAGAGGCAAGGCCCCAAGACCAGAGGCAGACCAAGAAGAAAAGGCTACAAGATATTAAATAAAAAGAAAAAACCCCAAATCGACGAAGGGGGGTTTTAACGGGAAGGAGTAAATTTTCCCAGATTTGAAAGGGCAACGTCCTAAAAGGTTTTCCCCGGATGATAAAAAAACCCTTTAAAAATTTTTATCTTAGATGCGCAGGGGAATGACCCTCCCCAAAGGAAAAGCCGATAGAGAAGTCATCCGTTCTGGCCTTCACTAACCTGTCCGAGAAAGAGTTTTTGGACAACAGGTTTTTTTGAAAGCCACACTTGGGGGATCTAAACTTAAAAGTCCCTCGGGTCGGCGAGGCCTTTCATATTTTTGAGGGAGCCTGAAAAAGGGTAATATAGGTCTCACGCAAAAATCAGCCAGAAACGCAATACCAGGTGTCATGATTTTCCCCGCCTGAATTAACAGGGGGACGTACGAGGGAAGAAGAGGAAAAAGAAAACTTTAAAAAATTAAAAAATAAGAATCTAATTTGAGGTGTTTCCAACACATCTGATATAAGAAAATTTATACAAATATATATATTTTTGGAAGAAATTTTGGTCTTAAATATATCTAGCTAAATCACTATAAAATTTTTTTTTGTTGAAAGTGAGGGATGAAAAAACCCTAACTATAGACATACTATTTAAATGTCGATTTCATATCGTGCTTTCATACAGACCACATCAAATTTCCCCTAGCTGAAGAATTAGTATTTTCCCCTAAATTAGAATTTAAAACCCGGGGCCCAAAAAACCACGTTGGTTTGTTTGTTGTTGTTTGCATCCATTCTTATAAAGCAAGTTTTAACCCCTTTTGTGATCTGTGTTTTATCCCAAGAACATGATTACTTTCCCCAATCTGTAAAAAACCCTACGGCATGTAAAAATTTTTAACTTGGAATTTTCCTGTCAAAGTGTATACATATTATCGAGGAACACATTTGTACAGATGGGTAGTAACATTTTACAAAAAAAACCCCCCCTTTTTAAATGTACCACATCGGGAAATTATACACTATCATAATTTCCCGTATTGATCAAATCCCGCCGGAGGTGTTTTTAATTTCCCCAGACATTTTGGCAAAATGGAAGGTAAAATGTTACACATTAATATATTATATTTTTTTAAGAGAACCCGGGGTTTTTTGGGTATATTATTTTTCCGATTTATATCTTAATTATATTGTACCCTTGTAAATTTACGTAACGTATGCCCTAAAACATTTAACCCCAATTTTCCATACCCTTGCAAATTATGCTCGCCAAAAAAAGCAGAAAAACCTGATTTTTAAATTTTTTCCAAGCGCTTTTAAAAAGGATTAATGCCGATGTTTTACCACCAATAGGATCACCAACAATCAAAAAACCCAAATGACGAAAAATTTACCTTTTTATGATCTAAAAATAAGAAATTAAAAACCGTTTTAAAATAAAACACATGATTCAGATAAATATTTCAACATTATTTGGGAGAAGTAAAAATAAATAAAGCTTCCAACTTTGTTCGGGAAGATGTTTTATATGTTTTTTTAAGTCAAAAGTAAGCATACTTTATTACTGCTTTTTGTTACAAACTATATTTTGAATGACTTAGATAGTTGTTCGGAACTTTATTTAAAATAATCCCCCATGGACATTGCGTCAAAAAATCCACATTTTTTCCCCAATTTCGGTTTTTTTTTAAATTTTTAAATGTTTTTATTATTATTTTTGAATTTTAGTTTTTAAAACATCACATAAGATTTAGGGATGAGCTTCACATTCAAAGTTTTTTGTTTTTTTGTGAAGCTGATAGTTTTGGGTTTTCCCTTAGATTTTTGGAATGCAAACCCTACCATGTTCTTTTACTTCTTATTTCAGCTTAAACTTAGTGCTTTAATATACCATGAAAGGGGTATGATGTTTTCCCTCATTTTAGCAACATAAGTGAGTCAGTGTATGGGACCAGAAGGTCGGGGGTTAAAAATTTGGATATCTCTTTTTTTTTTAAATTTTAATTCCGTCCACAGTTATGTTATTTAGACCGTAGTTTTCCTTTTTTTTTATATTTTTATTGGTTTTCCAAGGACATTCCATGTTCCTTTAGGTTGAATACAGAAGGATTGCAGATCAAAAGAGTGAACCCAATGTCGCCTCAAAAATTATGGAAAACCCCGGATACACAAAAAGAGGCAGTCCAGTGCCTTCAAGTTAGGGATACACCAAAGATAGCTTTAAAAAGAGGCAGTCTAGTGCCCTTCTTTTGGGATACACCAAAGATGGCATAAATAAGAGGCAGCCCCGGCGCCTTTCGGTTTTGGATACACCAAAGATGGCCCCAAATAAGAGGCTTTCAGCGTCGTTTCCAAGTTATGGATACCCGAAGCATTAAGGGGCGTCCAGTGTCGCTTCGTTATGGATACCCAAAGATAGCATAAATAAGAGGCAGCCCAGTGTCCTTCAATTTTGGATACCCCAAAAAGATAAAAATAAGAGGCAGTCTAGCGCCCTTCGGTTTGGATACCCAAAAAATGGCAAAAAAAGAGGGCAGTCTAGGTCGTTTCCCAAGTTATGGATACCCCCAAAGAAAAAGCATAAAAAAGAGAAAGGTCTAGTGTCGCTTCGATGGATACACCAAAGATAGCAAAAATAGGAGTTCAGCGCCCTTCAAGTTATGGATCCCAAAAGATAGCATAAAAAAGGGAGGCATCATTTTTCCGGGTTATGGATACCCCAAAAAGATAGCACAAAAAAAGAGGCAGCCCCGGCGTCGCTTCCAAGGGATACACCAAAGATAGCATAAAAGAGGCAGTCTAGGTCGCTTCGTTATAAATACAAAAAGAAATAAATAAGAGGCAGTCTAGTGTTTCCGTTATGGATACACCAAAAGATAGCATAAATAAGAGGGCAGTCTAGTGTCGTTTGTTATGGATACACCAAAGATAGCAAAATAAGGGGCGGGGCCCAGCGCCGTTTTCCCAAAGGGATACACCAAAGATAGCATAAATAAAAAGGGCAGTCTAGTGTCGTTTGGTTATGGATACCCCAAAAAGATAGCAAAAATAAGAGGCAGTCTAATTGTCGCCCAAAGTTATGGATACCCAAAGAAAAAGCATAAAAAAAGAGGCAGCCCAGTGCCCTTAAAGTTATGGATACCCAAAAAGCGCAAAATGGAGGCATTTCTATGTCGTTTCGGTTATGGATACACCAAAGATAGATAAAAAAAGGGCAGTCTAGCGTCGCTTCAAGTTATGGATACCCCAAAGATAGCATAAATAAGAGGCAGTCTTGGCGTCGCTTCGGTTATGGAAAACCCCAAAAGATAGCATAAATGAGGCAGTCTGGGTCTTTTCAAGTTTGGATACACCAAAAAAATAGCATAAATAAGAGGCAGTCTAGCGTCGTTTAATGGATACCCAAAGATAGCATTGGGGAGGCAGTCTAGTGTCGTTCGTTATGGATAACCAAAGATAACGGGAGAGGCAGTCTAGCGTCCCCTTGGGTTATGGATAAAACCAAAAGATAGCATAAAAAAGAGGCGGGTTATTTCCTTCCCGGGTTATGGATACACCAAAGATAGCAAAATAAGAGGCAGTTTTAGTGTCCCCTTGGTTATGGATACACCAAAAAAAGCAAAAATTAAGAGGCAGTCTGGTGTCGTTCCGTTATGGATACACCAAAGATAGCATAAAAAAGGCCCCCCAAGTGTCCCCGGGAAAGGATACACCAAAGATAGCATAAAAAAGAGGAAAGTCTAGTGTCGTTTCCCGGTTATGGATACCCAAAAGATAGCATAAAAAAGGAAAAGCCCAGTGTCGCTGGGTTAAATGGATACACCAAAAAAGCATAAAAAAGAGGCAGTCTAGTGTCGCTTCGATGGATACCCCAAAAGATAGCAAAAAAAAAGGGCAGTCCAGTGTCCCCTTGGGTTATGGATACAAAAAAGAAAAGCATAAAAAAGGGGGGGTTTTCGGGTCGTTTTAAAGTTATGGATAAAACCAAAGATAGCATAAAAAAGAGGCAGTCTAGTGCCCTTTATTTAAAAGGATACCCCAAAGATAAAAATAGGAGGGAACTTTAGCGGGGTTTGATGGATACACCAAAATAGCATAAAAAAGAGGCAGTCTAGTGTCGTTTCAAGTTATGGATCCCCACCAAAGATAGCAAAAAAGAGGCAGTCTGGGGGGTCCTTCAAGTTAGGGAAAAATAAAAAAAGCATAAAAGAGGCAGCCCAAGGTGTTTCAAGTTATGGATACCCAAAGATGGCATAAAAAGAGGAAAAGCTCCGGGTGTCGCTTCGGGTTATGGATACCCAAAGATACCAAAAAAGAGGCAGTCCAGTGTCCCGTTATGGATACCCCAAAAAAGATAGCATAAATAAGAGGCAGTCAAAAAGGTCGCTTCGGGTTATGGATACCCAAAGATGGGCATAAAAGAGGCAGCCCAGTGTCGTTTCCCGGTTATGGATACCCAAAAAAATGGAAAAATAAGAGGGCAGTCGGGTTCCCCGTTATGGATACCCCAAAAAGATAGCATAAAAAGAGGCAGTCTAGTGTCGCTTCTTTATGGATAAAACCCAAAAGAAGCAAAAATAGGGGAAACCCCCGGCGTCGTTTCCAATTATGGATACCCAAAGGCATAAAAAAGGAAAATTGGGGTTCGCTTCAAGTTAGGGATACACCAAAGATAGCATAAAAAAAGAGGCAGTCTAGTGTCGTTCAAGTTATGGATACACCAAAGATAGAAACAAATAAGGGGGATCTAGTGTCGTTTAAAGTTTTTGGATACACCAAAGATAGCAAAAATAAGAGGCCCCCCAAAGGTCGTTTCGTTATGGATACACCAAAGAAGCATAAATAAGAGGCGGCCCAGTGTCGTTTCCCAAGTTAGGATACAAAAGAAAAGATAAATAAGAGGGCCCCCAGTGTCGTTCCAAGTTATGGATACCCAAAGATAGCAAAAAATAAAAAGGGGGTCTAGCGCCCTTTCCGGGTTTGGATACCCCAAAGATGGCATAAAAAGAGGCAGTCTAGCGTCGTTCGGTTATGGATTTTTACCCAAAGAAAAGCATAAAAAAAGAGGCGGCCCAGTGTCTGGTTATGGATACCCCAAAAGAGGGGCATAAAAAGGGGGCAGTCTAGTGTCCTTGGGGTTAGGGATACACCAAAGATAGCAAAATAAGAGGCAGTCTAGTGTCGTTTCAAGTTATGGATACACCAAAAAGGCAAAAAATAAGGGGCAGTCTAGCGTCGCTTAAAGGGTTATGGAAAACCCCAAAAGATAGCATAAAAAAGGGCAGTCCAGTGTCGTTTGGGTTATGGATACACCCAAAGATAGCATAAATGAGGCAGTCTAGTGTCGCTTCGGTTATGGATACCCAAAAGATAGACAAATGGGGGAACCCCTTTTGTCGCTTCAAGTTAGGGAAACACCAAAGATAGCATAAATAAGAGGCAGTCTAGGGGTCCTTCCAAGAGGATACACCAAGGATAGCATAAATAAGGGGAAACAAGCGTCGTTTCCCGGGTTATGGATACCCCAAAGATAGAAATAAATAAGAGGCAGTCTAGCTCCCCTTGGGTTATGGAAAACCCCAAAAGATAGCATAAATGAGGCAGGTCTGGTGTCCCCTTGTTAGGGGCACCAAAGATGCACAAATAAGAGGCAGTCAAGCGTCGCTTCGGTTATGGATACACCAAAAATACCCTAAGGGGGTCTAGTGTCGCTTCAAGTTATGTACACCAAAGATAGCTTTAAAAGAGGCAGCATGGTCGTTTTAAGGGGGGATACAAAAGATAGGCATAAATAAGAGGGCAGTCTAGTGTCCCCGGGTTATGGAACCCCAAAAAGATAGCATAAAAAAAAGAGGCAGTCTAGTGTCGTTCAAGTTATGGATACCCCAAAGATAGCATAAAAAAAGAGGCTTTCTGGGTTGTTAAATTTATGGTTTACACCAAAGATAGCAAAATAAGAGGCAGCCCAGTGTGGGTTAAAATTTGGTTACCCCAAAGATAGCATAAATAAGAGGGCCCAATTAAAAATTTTGGGGGATCCCCAAAAAAGGGCATAAAAAAGGCGGTCTAGCGTCGTAAGTTATGGATACACCAAAGATGGGCATAAATAAGAGGCATTTCAGTGTCGCTTCAAGTTATGGTTTGAAAAAGGGCATAAATAAGAGGCAGTCCGGGTTTGTTTCGTTAGGGGATAATAAAAAGAAGCATAAAAAAGAGGCAGTCTAGTGTCATTTAAATTTTTGGGGAACCCCAAAAGATAGCACAAATGGAGTCTAGGTCGTTTCCCGGGTTTGGTTTTCCCAAAGCAAAATAAGAGGCAGTCTAGTGTCGCTTAAAGTTATGGATACACCAAAGTGAAAAAATAAGGGGGTCTGGCGTCGTTTGGTTATGGATACACCAAAGATAGACAAAATAAGGGCGATTTCCACCTTCGGGTTATGGATACACCAAAGACAAAAATTAAGGAAACTAGTGTCGTTTTCCAAAGGGAACCCCCAAAGATAGCATAAATAAGAGGCAGTCTACGTCGCTTCAAGTTATGGATACACCAGGGGGGAAAAAAAGAGGCCCCCCAGTGTGCTTCGGTTTGGATACACCAAAGATAGCATAAATAAGAGGCAGTCTAGCGTCCCTTCAAGTTATGGATACACCAAAGATAGCATAAAAAAGGGGAATTTCGGGTCGTTTAATTTAGGGATACAAAAAAGCACAAATAAGAGGCAGTCTAGTGTCGCTTCAAGTTATGGATACACCAAAGATAGCAAAAATAGGGGGGAACCCCAGTGTCCCTTAAGGATGGATACAACACGAAAAGAAACGTTGCCAGGTAATTGGTTTTTGGGTTAAATTTGGCAAACGTTGAAACGATCAATTTAAAATTTTTTTCAAGCCCAAAACAAAACGATTCCCTTTGATACTACTCGGTTTTTCCCAAATGAATAGAGAATGCCCAATGAATCTGGTTCACGTTTATATAAAACTAGTTGAAATAAATCAGCAAGAAAAAATATAAAACTTTGGAGACGTTTTTCCCCCTCACAAATACAAACCGCCGGATATATTGTTTTTTTGGAAAAATTAGATCACAACAAGGCAGCATCTAAGGGGATTATTTCCCTAAAGTATAAATTTAACCCAAAAATTTTTGGGAATGGGATACTGAAAAATTATTCCTGTATTCCCAATGTTTCGACATTGCTCTAAAGGCATTTTCCCAAATATAAATCTACAGTTGGTGCATCTAACATCTACTTTAAAACTGAGACATTTATTATCTACCTAAAGATTAGGGCAATCTAACATCTACAAGGTAAGACTGGGGGAACATTTATTAGCTTACCTAAAGATTATGAAATCTAAAAATCTACTAGGTAAGATGAGACATTTGATAGTCTCCAAAGTATTATGAAATCTAACATCTGCTAGAAAGGGCTGAGACTTTCGGTCAGTCAAAAAAATCTGGGCCAACAATGACGGAATCCCGGGAAAACCACCAGAATCAGGACATTTTAATTCGGGACACGACTTTGAAAGCATTTCCGCCGTTTGGTCGGGTTTTTTCCCGGTTTCATTTGCCGAGCTACTGAGTTAGTGCTTGATCAACCCCGGAGTTTATAAATTTTACAGGGAATGCTTTTTCCCTTTTCAACCGTGCGTTTGTTGTGATTGTGGGTATTCAGAAAATGGCGGAAGGGGTTTTGACGAACCATCTCAATCTGCCTTTGGCATTGTTTTGGGGGATAAAGCGGGTTTATGGGGAATGATGTTTCCCTTCGACATGAACCAATTCAAGGGGATGAGCATTTTTGTGTTGACATTTTAGCCACATACATTTAGGGGGCTGGTTGTTTTTTGTTTTTAAATTGCGGTTTCATTTTTGGAATTTTTTACACAAATGAGACAGTTGTTAGATTTCAGGGATTTTCGTTGGAAAAAAACTTTTTAAATGAGATGAGAGGTTTATAAAGGGAAATGTCAAAAATTAAAGCGCAACAAAACATTGGCATTTGAAGAATCGTCATCAAGTGTGACAACATCCCCCCATAGCAACTACACGACCTTTTTTGCATTTTTTTGGGTTGGAAGGCAATTCTTCGGGGCGTTAATAATAATTATAATTCATGAAAAGACAGCTATTGGTAAATATGGCTGTTTTTAAACAGAAAAAAAAATACACAGGTGAAAGTAAGTATCGGATCACAACAATTTGAACATAATTACTTATAAAACGTCAAGCAAAGAACATCAGTGTTTAGCCACTTGCCCAGCTACGCCAGTAAAAATAAGATAATCACTTGCTATTCTGCCATCAAATCAAAAGGGAAGACCCCGAAAAAAATGTATTATCTCTCTGACTAAAATCCCTGTCATTAACTTATCATAATGTTACCTGCGCCAGTTTGATTGTTTTTTTAAAATTTTTTATTTATAAAAGTGATAGTTAAAAAAAGGGAAAAAAGGGAATAAAAATATTTTAAAATATTGAAGGAAAAGACTATTAAAAAAATCCCCCGAATTTTTAAATGCTTACAAAAACTTACCTTTTTTAAATTTTTGGTTAAAAAAAACCTGTGCTTTGGGAAATTCACCTGCAAAACAGTCTTAACATTTTCATTTAGAATAAATTGCTTCAGGTATTTTTAAAACCCCCGGAAACAGACCCAAAAGTTATGCCAGCAAAAAAGAGGCAAATTTTGGTTGAAAAATTTTGGGGCAGATTCACATCAAAAATTGACCCCAGATTAGAATATTTTCTTTCTTCTTCGGGGCCCCTCAGCAAAAGGAAATCATGTATATTATTAAAGGGCCTCTTGCTGCCAATTTTTGTCAAACTTTCAATAGTTAGATCAAAGTATATTATATCTATTTAAAGACTTTTTCAAAAATTTAAAAAGTACAACATGGAAAAATAAAGCCTTTGGAAAATAAAAAGGTTGAGGGAAAGATCGGCACGGTTACGAAAAAACCTGAAAAAAAGCGCACCCAAAAAACTCAAGAGAAAGAGTGGAATTTTATCTGGAAACAATTGGAAAACAGAGAGGGATTTTACCTCCCAGACCTTTTCAACCCAGGGTTCCAAATATAAATCTGTTTAAAAACCCAGGGGGGTTTGGGGGCTAAAATTTCCCTGTCGATGTTAGGGAGATTTCACCAGGCATGAATGGTACTGCAAGAGGGGAAAATGCATCCAGGTTTTCCCAAAGCACTGACCGGCCCGGCGAAGTCAGACGAAAAAAAAGGGACAGCTTCCTAAAAACGCTTTATACAGCAGACGGACCACAATGACGAGGCCGAAATACAGGGAACGGGGGCCATGAAGAGCTTTCCACCCGCTGGGGGATGAAGAGCTGTATATAACTGCGGAGGTCATCAGGACAACACTGAAAACGCCTAAGCACTGGGAAGCCGTGGCATTCGATACAAGGATAATGATTTATCAAAAAGACGACATTGAAAAATTGGGAAAAGAATTCAACTCAAAATTAAGGACGGAGATCGGGGAGGGGGGTTTTTAAGCTTTTCTTCCCATTCCAAAAGCCCAACAAAGATCACTCTCAGATAGCCGGCTCAGAATTTTGCCCCAAAACCCACGACAGGCAAGCTTTTTGGGAGAAAATCTGGAACGCCGATTTCAGGGGACCTTGAAAATCGCCATATCCTCCCACCACCCCCAGGTTACAGATCTGGGAAAGAAACATGGTGCAAAGGGCTCTTCGCCATGATGTCTTCAAGGTTTCCTCCCAGGTTTTGGGCAGGGCAGCAATGGTTGACTTGGAAGAGGGCTCAACGGGAGCCCCCTTAAATTATCTTATGCACCAGTTTATCAAACCCCAGGTGCCCCCTTTCCATCCGAGGGAAAGGTTGCCCCTTTTAAAAGGGAAAGGGTTGTACTGGGTTGGTAGGGTTTTCTGAACAGGTGACTGAACTTTCCCGGGATTGCCAAAATTTCTCCTTTTTCCTTTGTGTTTTTCAATATATACCCCGGGGTTAATCACAGAACAACAACTCGATGGCAGATAGAAATCTTTTGCTGATGACATCCTAGGGAAGACAAGGGAAAGACGGGGGATGCAATTGCCGGTGAGATACAGGGAACTGGGACCCATCACAGACGGGGATGTCTCTGGTGCACTAGAAACCCCAACCAAAGCAGCAGTGAATGGTTCTCATCAATAATCCACTATTAACGCATGTACGCCTAGTGGAAACTTCGCGTTTAGTTTTTTGGCCCGAGATAAATGGGATGAAAATTTTTGGGTCATGGAATTTTCCCCCGTTTTTCGGAACATGGGGAGTTTTTCCCGTCAAGGCAGGGTAAAGGTTTCGGCAATGAGAGCCGGCACCCGAAATCAAAGCAACGCCCGCTTGTCATTCTGTACCCAGACATTGGTCCTCACTACCATTGAATATGCCATCCATCCTCACTGTCGAAAACCCAAATTGAAAGATTTGGGAGAGAATACAGAACGAAGCTATCATCATCCTCGGGGCAAAAAGGTTTACCCCCCTGTGGGTGAGGTTTCCTTGGATTTTCCGACCATGGGGAAAGGTCAAGATAAGAGCACGTCTATCTCAAAATAAGTCCCAAAAAAGGATAAACCCATTGCATGAACGGCCCCAGCGCCAGTGGTACACGGAAACCCAAAATTTATGGGTTGGGTGCCGGGAAAATGTTCACCCGGTACCCAAAATAATAGACTATGGATAAGAAGGGAAACCGATGCCTCCAATATACGGGAAACCCTTTTTCCCAACCATCTTTAAATTTTGACAAAGGTTGCAGAAAAGGGAAAACCCAAAAGGCTTGAATGCAGCCCCCCCCAAAGCCATCATCGATAAAAATTTTAAAGCAGACGACGGGGGTGTTTCTCCAGGGAATCGGTAGTTCGGTCACGAAAAGTCTGCATGGGCCTTTTTGCACCCCTCGTGGCAGAAGGGTTTGGCCGGGGGCCCAACAATTCATTTGGGACAACAAGCAGCATGACAGGGAGGACGGGGGGGGACCAATGCACTATTTGGGCCCGGGAGTCACAAAACTACACCATGCTTTTTTATGACTCTTTGAGTATGACCCGAAAGGTGGAGGATTGGGGCGGGAATGGACTGAATACTGCAGGGTCAACAATTTGCAGAATTCCCTTGTTTTTTTCCCGGGACAGGGGTGTTTTAAAGGAGGGGAGCAGAAATTTCCCTGGCTCTCCCGCTTTTCAGACGGCCAGCCAATGGACAGAGCTGAATCGGAACCCCTAAAGAGGGGGTTTGCAAAAGGACCTTCATCAAAAACCAATCACGTCAATTATTTGGGGTTTGGGGGAACCCATTTGGATTGGTATGGCAAGAAAAGAAGGCAACATAAGAGAGGCTCATCAATAAAAATAAAACCCTGGTCCCACGCGGGACGCTGTTGGAGATTTTTAAAAGGAGTTTAGCCCCCAGGGACTTTCCCGGAGTGCAATGAAGATTTTCCCAAACTAAAACGGGAAAATTGATTTCTTGGAAGTCTATAAGCATAAAGTTTTTTGTATCGGCCACAATAGGGCTTTTTTAACCTGTTTTGTTCACTGAAATCTGTCTTGTTCTCCCGAAGGTCCTCATTTGGGCCCTATCCTACCATCTTATTCCCCCTATACTGGGGGAGAAACCAAAAGGGTGAATGTTTGCAATTTATTTCTATTGTTTTTGTTGTTTTCCATGTTTTTTTAATTTTAATAGAACTGATTTCATTTGGTTAAATATCCAATTTTTTTTTTTAGATTTTTATTTCTTTAGACTTCCAAATGTTTCCCGGCAATAAAGTTTTTCCTTTTATTCTTATTTTAAATTTATTTGTTTCCCCCCTTTTGTTTCTTTTAAAAAAAATGGATGATTTTACCTCTTTAAGGGGTTTAGGGGATCATTGTCCCTTTTAATTTTTCACCATTTTTCTTTCCCTTTAATGTTCCCGCCCAGTTCTGGGAACCCTTTGATACAATGTGAGCTTATCCTGCATCTGACGGGACAGAAGGTTTATATCTAAATCCGATCAAATTGGGTTTTCTTTAGAGTCCATTTGGGTTCCCCTGGTGTTAAAAACTGTGGGGCTTCCCCCCGAGATTTATTTTGCCAGAAATTTTGAATAGTTTTTCCCCTTTTTTTCATTATCTCTTGTCCTTTTCCCCCTGATCTCCCCTAAAATATGGTCCGAATGTTTTTGGCTTTTTATCCCCCTTAAATTTTTTATGTTCCATTTTTTAAATTTCCAAAATTTTTTTTTATAAAAATTCCCCTTTTTTCTTTTTCCCTTTACAGTCTTAAACAACCAAAAATATTTTCTTTTTGGGGGTTTCTAATGTTGCTGGATTATCCAGGGCTTACTGTTCCCCTTTTATTATATTCTCCCTTCTTTTTAAAAGCATTAAAAACCCCCTTTAAATTGGGGGTTTTCCATAGGCCTGAGAACAGGACGTTTTTCCCCTTTTTAACGTTGTTTGTCCCATTCCCCCTAGTTTACATAACCCAAAACAACCCGTGTAATTTTTCCATTTACACCGGTTCTTTCCCCCCATACAATTTAACATTTTAGGGCCCAAATTTTGGGGCTTTTTTTTGGTGAAAGGAGATAATCTGGGAGGGAGACTCCCAGCTTTCCCCTCGCTTATACCTCTTCAGGGTTTCCTTTTCCCCTTGGGTTAAAGTTTTTTTTTATTTTTTTTTTGACTTGTTCATGGGTTTTTGGATTTTTTTAACATTTTCACTGGGTAGGGGGAGGCCCCTGCCAAAAACCCCACCTTAGGTTTTTCTTTTTGACATGCCTTTTGGGCCCGCAGTGCCCATACGGGGTTTTTCCCCTTGTGAGCCCCCCAAAACAGGGCGCCCGGCCCTTCTTTTCCAAATTGTTCCTTTTTTTACTAACCCAAAGGAGGTCACATAAAACCCGTTTTTTAAAAAAAAATGACTCCAAATGATTACACCCGCTCTTGAATGACTGTCATTGAGTTTTTAAAATTTGCCCCTGCCCAAAAAAGAACCCAAAACTAGCCGTTTAAGGGTGGATAATTTTTTAAAAAAAGGGGAAATTATTAAAAAATCTTTATTTTTCCCAAAAAGTTTTAAAAGCCCCATCAGATTGTCAGGAAAACCGATAAAAAGAATTTGGGAATGGAGTCCGGGAAATTCCTTTTAAAAATTCCATCACGAAACCCCTGATTCCTGAATCAAAAATATTAAAAAGTTTAGAATTTTTGTCCCCCCAAAACCCGGGGCTGAAAATTTTTTAACTTTGGGACTGTTAGAAGACAAAAGCCCCTTAAATACTTTTCCAAATGAAGTTTCTGTAACTCATAATTTGTCACAATGTGGTTGACAAAATTCATTAAAAAACAAAAAAGATATTTAATCACACAAACGGTGTAAGGGCCGAGCAAATTAAAGAGACAAACCCCCCCCCATACACAGGCATAGCTTCCAAAACGACTGCTCTTCCTAATAAAATTTTTTTTCATGTTGTTGATTAACAAAAAGGTTTTTGGGTAAAAAGCAAGAACAAGGTAAGCTGTAAAACAGTGACAGTTAAAAAATGTGGAAGAGAGAGAAATAAAAGTTATAACTTTTTTATAAAACCCCAGGACGGCAATGACCTAGGAAAATGAAAAAAATTTCTCTTTTTACCCCACAATTAGGTACAACAAGTAAACCGATTTATAATTATTTAAAGTTACCCGATCATCAGACGGGTTAAAATTCCAAGGATTTTAAAACAGTACCAAGGGAAAAAGTCCCAAAAAGGGATATACCCTTACAAAAAAAAATAAATAATAAAAGTTATGTTTTGATTATGTATGAAGATAATCTGTGCAGAAAAAGTTAAATATTTTTTGTTGTTTGATTTATGGTTTTTGCAAATTTTCGGGGATCCAAAAAATGAGATTTAAAACCCAAAAAAAACCCCCTTTTTTAAAAAAAATTCCAAAATATTTTTTTTTTAAAATCTAAAAAAAAATCCCGTTTTTAATTTTACATTGTCGGCACTACAAAAACTACCAAAACTTGCCCCCATTTCCCCAAATTTTGCAGCATGTCAGAAGTATGCAAATAAAAAGGACAGAACGATCAACAAATAATTTACAATTTTCCTTATTTAATATAAGGGGAAAATCCTTTTTTTGCAAAGTGTGTTCTCAACTGTTTTAGGAATTATTTTATCTGGGAAAAATTTGGGTTTTAAAATTTTCAATAATCCAAGAAATGATTTCTTTCCATTTTCAGGTCCCTACGCTCTTGCAACTGGGTATTCTGGTTCATTCTCTCCAATTTGGGCCCAAAACCCTTTGAGTCTCTGTTTTTTAATGGGAAACTTATAGCAGGGTGTTCCGGTTCTTTCAAATTTCCTCTTTTTTTATATGGTCTCGTCCTGTTTTTTTACAGCCTTTTCCCCGCCCTCCCCATTTCACCGGTGGGAATTTTTTTCTTTTTTCCTTAGTCAATGCCCATGTTTTGGGACTGGTAGGAAAGTGTTGGGAAGAAGAATTATACTCTTTTTTTCTCTACTGGGAAATTGGTTTATTTCAAGATTGTGGTAAGTTATATGTAAGTTGTTGGCTTACTGGTTTTTTAAGTTTAATCTTCTGCCCCTAATATTAGATGGAAGATACTTCCGGGATTTGAATTTTCCCCCGCTTTAGTTTTTCATTTATTTGGGACGTTGAGGGTATCTTTATGTTCTCTGTTGATAGTCATGACTTCTGTCTTTTTAAAAGTTGGGTTTTCATGTTGTATTTTGGCACACATGCCCCAACAATGGATGTAAATTTAACATCTGGGGTTTTTGTGTTGCCACCCAAAAAGATAAAAGGGCCCGGCTCCGTGATTTTTATCTCCAAAACTAATGGAAAAAACTTGAAGAGCCCCCACTTTAACCTGGATAAAGAGATGGTCAAAAAGCAAGGACATGTTTTAAAAAACAAAGCAACGATTTCTTTATGGACTAAATGTGCGACTTTATGTCTTTGTGACTTTATGATTTGTCCGACGTTGACTAACATGATTTGGGTTGGGTGACATGAAACCCCCTCAAAGGGCAAAATAACTATCACCCCAAATCACCAGAACAGCTCCAAAACAAATAAAAAAATACGACACTGGACAACAAACGGGTAGCAGTGTACCGAAAAAAAAAATAAAAAAAGCTTTAACGTACTGACTTTTTGGTTTTTGTAAAAAACATAATTTTGCAATTTTGATATTAAAAAGGGGGGATATATTTTTGTTTATATACTTATAGTCTGAAATATACTTTCAAACTCGCCCTGTACTTAAAAAATATTTTTATTTAAAATTTAAAAGAAAGTTTTGTTAAAAAAAAATGTAAAAATTTTTTAGGGGCTGTTTTTTTTGGGGGAAAAAAGAAGGATTTGCAACCCCAGAATGCACAAGGTAATTGCTTTACAAGGGAAACTTTTAAAAACATGTATTAGTTTTAAAATAGGATATTCATAACAAAACTTCATTTTACCAACCTTTAGATTCCCCGGGAGCAGGAGTACTGACTTGACTGCCCTCATGCCAAACCCCAAATGACTTTTGGGCGAAAACCCTGAGCACAAACGGTAGGTTGCAACAATTTTTTAAACCCTAAAGGTCGGAATCCCCAAACCCCCAAAGTATAATGAAATCTCAGATATTAGGGGGTAATCTGGACCATCATTGCCACTGTTCTAAACAAGGCCCGTAGGAAAACAAAAATAAAGGTCTTTTAAACTTATTTTTATGTTAATATGGATAGAAATCCCTTTCCAAAAAAGGGAAAAAAATTTTATTAAAAACAAACTGGTCTGGAATGCAAAATGAAGAGAATATTTTAAAATGTTCTTATTATGGGGAAAAGAACTATGATCAAAAAATTAATCAGGGACGCTGGGGAATGCTGAAGAAAAGGGGGTCCTTTGGGAACAAGGGAGAAATTTTGAGAGAGAACATCGACGCATGGGAAAACAATCGCGCCCAAAAGTATAAATTTCCCATACCCCAAAGTTTGAGTTTGGTTTTGAGTCCACAATCCTTTACATTTTTTTCTTTTACTTTTCTGGCTAGTTAGTTAGTTATTTGTTCCTTTTGTGCCAAAGGGGCACATAGGAGAGAGGCTTTAGATCTCCATGTGATACGGTTCTTTGCTAGAAGTTGGGGAAACTTTTATGGTTTTTCATCCCAATAGTTCTTTTTTTTTTGGGTGGTTCTTTTGAAGAGTGGTCTTTGGGCTTCCACGCTTTTTTCCCCAAATGGTGACCACATAATGACTTGTCCATTTAGTCTCTTTTGGGCTGATCTAAGAACATGTTTTTGGCCACGGGATTATTCCTGAAAGGAAATTCTCAACCGTTTTGGGGGCAAGGGGTCAGCACCAGGGGGTTTGGGAAAATTTACTGTGTATTTTCCCCCTTTTAAAACGCGGGAAAATTTGACAGAGGCTGAAAACAAGTAAACAAGAAGAAAAAATTTCATAAGGCGCTAGAATGCAAATTTTGATTTTACGCTTTTAAACATCGCCCATACTACAGAACATCCATGAAGGGGGGTTTTTTTTCAACTTTAAGACCGCAACTGTAGGTTTGCGTCCCCAACATTTCCCACCCCGGTCGTTCTAGAGAGGTAGAGGTTTATCCCAAAAACAAGAACGCAACACTTTTGGTGTTGCGCCCCGCCACTCAATATTTTCATTTTTGAGAACTGCGGCTCTTTTGAAAACAATATCGAGCAGGAATATAGATCGCTGCCGTTTTAGGACTTTCTTCTGTGTGTGACTGGGCAAGAGGTCACCCAGATGGTTATGATATCAGACTTTCTTCCAAACAATGCCCCGACTAAGCTGGGAAGTATGTATAGAACGATGTCACAATGCATACCCGTTCTTGATGTGATATGGGGGAGTCACAGACACTGGGGCGATTGCAGAATTGGAGTTGGTTTGAACAAGCCCGACAGTGTCGTCTTTGTAGGGAGAGAGACGATATATTATAGCGCTTTCAAAAACCGTCCCCCAAACTTCTTCTAATATCCAATAACCCTTTTCACAAAATACAACGTAATTTTCGCCCTGGTATTCGATTTCAAATGAAAATTACGAATATATAATTTTTAATTTTTGTAGGTACAGCCGTTTTAATTAAAGGGGGATTTTCTTTTATCTTTAACCACCTAATAATTATTTTAGTAACAAAAATTGAATTAAGCAATATAACAAAGGGAACTTTTGATAATTCATAGGTGTATTCCCTTTTTCGCAAAAAGTGGAATTTTACAAAAATAAATTCTTTACTTCCCAAATTGTACTTTATCCGATAATTGCGTTAAAAGTCAGGGTGATTGTTGGGGGCTTTAAAAAGGGCCAGCTGTTAAAATTGATAACAATCGAAGCAAACATTTAGTGCATATTTTTTTTCTTTGGGAAAAGTCGGACTTTGTCTTCTTTTTTGCTAATACTTTGTGGTATGAGATTTCCCATTATCAGACAAAAAGGGCCTATCGAATGCGGAAGTATATGTGGGTTTGGGGTTTTGACGGGGCAACAACTGACATGATATTCACCCTTCGACAACTACAAAAAGAAGTGGGAGGAAAAAGAGCAAGCCTTGGGATTGCTTTTTGTGGATCTGACTAAGGCATTTGACACCTCAGCAGCCCAAATCTTTATAAAAAAATTAAAATATATTGGTTTTCCCCCCAAAATTGCTCCAATTGATTGTTTCCTTCCATGAGGGCTGAAAACCCAACATACAGTTCGGTGGGCACATCGTAGTTTTGAGGTTAAGAGTGGGGTCAAGCAGGGCTTTTCCTTTCCCGCACTCTCTTTTGGGATCTTCTTCGCAGTCCTTTTTAACCACGCCTTGGGGGCGCTGGTGGTGATGTTTTCACCGCACTAGATCTGATGGTTACTTTTAACTTGGTTCGGGGAGCCAAAAACCAAAAAAGGAAAATTTCCCCGGGCCTCCCCTTTTGCTGACGATGCTGCCTTGGGCGCCCCAGTGAGACCACACCCGCAATGTCTAATTAATAATTTGTCAAAAGGGATTCGACCTCTTTTTTCGACAAAAGTGTCTCCCAAAAAAGTTGATTATTTTCGGGAAACATCAAAAATCACTTTAAATGGCGACCATCTAAACCCGGCAACAACCCTATCCCCCTTTCCCCGGTCACCCGCCAGCCCTTTTTCTTGGGTGAAGAAATCAACGCTCTTTTGGGGGGTGCCGCTACTACATTTTGGCAAACTATCAAAGCGAGCTGGGGCAAAAAATTTACATTGCAGACGAAGACCAAAATATCAGGCCTGTGTAATTAGTTTTTTATGGCTCAGAAACATAGACAGCCATCAAGACACGGGGCAGACTTCCCTCTTTCACCCCTTTGTTCTTTCCCCAAAATTACGAAAATCAGGGGAAAAACAAGATAACCAACTCCAAAAATACTACAAGGCAAAACTTTTCCCTTTCCCTCATAAAAGTTCAGCAAAAGACTAAATGGTTTGGGGCAGTGAGAAGAATGGAAACTTATCGCATACCAAAACAAATGTTGTTCTGTGAACTTTCGGGGGGAAGAGGCACCAGGGCAGACCACTGCTCAGATATAAAGATTCTGCAAAACCCCCAATGAAAAACCCTTTTTTATAGATCCCAGCACATGGGAGGGACTAGCTGATGACAGAGTTTGTGGGGAAAACCAAATTACGGATGGGCGCAGAGTCTTTTGGGGAAAAAGACTTATGTACAAGTTTAACAACAAAGAGAAAAAGGAAAACTCAGAAGTTGTCACAGTAAAAAACTTGCCTATTGACCGTCTGTAAAGATGAAAAAGGGGCCCTACGCCAGTTTTTTAACCCACCCCCTAAATATTGACAAATTCTTTTTTGTGTGGCAGTTCCGATTACCTGATTTGAAACAAAAAAGGAGTTGAGCACCCCCAACAGCCCATTTTGTCTACTGCCCATGAACAATTATAAAACGATGTCCTTTTTCCACTTGGGAGAAATACTAATTTCTTAATCGTTCCAAGAGATGACCGCCAAAATTTTTTTAATTTTTTTTGGGGGATTCATTCATGTTTCGTCCAAATACACAATGTCATAGCTTTTTCGACACATTTCTCAAACTTCACGCAAATATTTCTTTCATCACAACTTTTGAGGGGGGTTTTCTCAGATATTGGTTTTGGTTATTTAAAATGACGTCATTGCACCCCGGGCAGACCCATAAAGGGGCTCAGTCTCTCCCAACAGATATCGGATATGCACACAGATAATGGTTTTCACAGATAATGTTTTGCAACGTCCTTTTTTTCTAAAAATTTTGAAACCCGTCCCCCTTTTCCCCCCCAGCTCTCAAGAATGAAAATTTTGATACACGATGTCGTTGTTTTTTCTAAGCCCCATCTTTTAAATTTTCCTTAAACTCACTGTTTCTTTCAACTCAAACATTCGGGGCACAATTTTTCCAATAAGATCTTCCCATCAAATCTTTTCTATGTCTTTTTTTTCTATCTTGGGTTTTTGATTGCATTGCACATGTATGTAAAAATTTTTTCCAGCGATTGGAAAGTCGTCGATTTATTTTCCCAAACCCTTTCCCCCGGGATGAAATGTCCACCCTTAGCTTCTCTACAAAATATTGAAATCTGCATTTGGGGTGCTTTAGTATCACAAAAAGTACCCTTTTACTCATTTAAAAAAACCCTTAAATGTGCACGCCCCTGAAAAGGGGAAAGAGGCTTTGAAAAAGATCTTCCCAAAACCCAAATGTAACTTTTTCCGTTCAATTGTAAACACTTTTGGTTTTTTCCCCTAAATAACGGGGAAAACACTAAAACACGTGGAAATTGGAGGGTTTTTAAAAATACGCCCCAAAAACAATAATAAAGCTACTGTAAGGTTTTTTAAATGTATGTCTAGTTCATGTTTGATGTTTTTTTTTTAACCCTATATACAAAGTGAAAACCAACTGTTTTTTTCATTGCAATTATTTCCCTTTCAATGTCCGGGCGATTAAAGGCCCCCAAAATATCAACCTTTTCGTTAAAAGGTAATGGAAATAAAAGTTAAGGGTTTAAAAGGGAATGTTGAATTTCCCGATGGGGGGGGGAAAAAATCATTTTCTTTTTATATTAATGTAAAATTTGTATAACCATTTTGAAAGATTATGACTTAATAGAATAGAAACGGTTAGTTTACAAAAATGCGTTGCCATGGAAAAATTCAAAAAGGCCGCCCAAAAAAAAATTGCAAATCCTTTTGGTTTTGAATCTAATGAATATAAAAAAAAAATTTTATTTTCACTCTAAGGTGAGCTATTGTAATATCTACAAAATTCCCTCTAAAATTATTTCATTTCAATGAAGAAAAAGAAGCCAAAAATTGAGATTCAATACAACAGCATTCATTTTATTAAATTAAAAGGACTGATATTGCAAATACTGAGAGATTTTTTGGGCTGAAGTTTTCAATTATACAGATTCTTTTTGGGGGGTAACCCATTCAAAGAATGTAACTTTCGTCCCCCGTTTATTAATTTTGCCAAATTCTAATGTTGAATTGGAACGGTTATTCAGCAGCAAAGAATAATTTTAAAAAAAAAAATGAGAAAAAAAAGTAACTGCCATGCCGCAATTTTTTCAGTAAAAAAATGGGGTTAAAGAGGCATAATTAAATGCCGTAATGGGACTTAAACTAAGACAAGTGCAGCAATTTTAAAAACCTTGGGCCCCTGGAACATCGGGGTGGCAGATGGGTCAGAAATAAAGAAACGGGAAAAGTGCCAAAAAAAATCGTTCATGAAAATGGGAAATATCATATGTAAGAAGTCCTTTTCAGTTGAGGTCAGAATGCAATTATTTTAGTGCTAAGAACCCAAAACTGAAATACGGATCCCAGCTGGACAATAAACAAAAGATGGGAAAACATCTCTGGGGGCTACAAAGATGTGGTTTTACAGAGAATGATGAGAATTCCATGGACTCCAAAATCACTAATGTTTAGGGGGTTGGAAAGAGATCAAGGCCCCAGAGAAAACTTATTATCAATATGAAAGAGGTAGTCATTATTTTTTGGGCATATATAAAGGGGAAGGGGTTGAACACATTTAATAACTGGGAAAAACGAGGGTAGACGTTACCCGAGGGAAAACAGAGGGGTCCAATTTTTGGGGAACTTTTATTTGGGACAGAGAAATGGAAAACTGGTTGTAAAACACCAAAATGGGGGAAATTTTTGGGTCCATGATCGGGTAAGACAACCGACACAGAACTGATGATGATGATGAAAAAAATGCTAGAAAAATTTTAAATTATCTAAAGATGTCAAATAAAATTTGGAAAATGGACTCTTAAGGGCCAAACAACAACCCCCGAAGATTTGCTTTTTGGGGTTGCCCCCAAAGGCCCAAGAAGATGTGCCCGTCCGACTTTCTCAAATTACAATGAAATACTATTCAACTGCAATTAAAACAAACAATTGGTAAGTAAAATATGTTTTTGGTTTTTTCTAGCATTAAAAAATATGTATGCATTTTTTGCATTTCCCCCCCAAAATCCAGCATTAAAAACAGATTTACATTTTTGGGAACCTTTCCGGGGGGACCCCGCACCCAGAAAAAACCCGGGAAAAAGCGGTCTGGGAGGGGGTTTTAAAATGCGACTTTTGTCCGCCCGGGATATGTCGTGCCGTCAAAAAAAAATGCAGAGGTTTGGACCCATTTTGGGGGAGACATTGTGGTTTTTGATCCCCATAGGGTTTCCGTCAAAAACCCCCTCTTTCACAGTCCTTTTTTTTTTTCCCCGGGGAAACCCCTCCGATATCGAATCCCCCCAATTTAAAAAAAATACAAATTAATGAAAACTTGGGTTTAAAAATGCGGGAAAACAACACATAAATAAAAAAGGACTCTTAGCTGAAACATTTTTTGTGGACACATTTAAAAAAATTTTCTTTACAGACAAGACATTCAAAATGGAGTATAAAAAGTTTAGCATGCATCTTGCCTATTTAGAGAATAAATAGGGGATAACATTCATATGGATGTGCCACAATTAAAAGCAATTGGGGTGGCATAATCAATGATTTTTAAGCAGATGCCCCAAGACTAAACCAGGACCCTAAGGCTTTCTTAATATAATTACCAAAAACAGGGCGTTACTGGAAAGAGAGATGGCAGGGGGGGGGTAGGCTGAAGTTTTCCCAATTCCCCTAAAAAAAATTATGGGGCTAGGCCGCAGGGAGATCATCGGGGGGAGGGGCCCCCCACCGCTGTTACACCCCAGTGATGGGGGGGATAGATCCCCGGAGGCCCTTTTGGTCAAGGGGAAAACAAAAAAATTCTTAATGAATTTGGGCCATTTACACACGAGGATTCGTTGGAATTTAGCGCCGTGGGTTTCATCTTCACACCGCTCAATACATATCATTTTCCGGTAGGGGCTTCTTTCCCAAAACCAAAATACATCCCACCACGATCAAACCAATTCAAAAATACGGACAACCGATGCCTTGAGGGGGGGTTCCCGGGGGGTCATCCAGCACCGGGCCATTAAACAATTGCTTTAATTATTCCACAGGGAAGAGCTGGGTTTTAAGGGATTAAATTTCCCCGTAAATCACCGATAATTTACAAGTTCGAACGTCAGGGAACCCCCGCATCAAGTCAAATATTTATATGGGCCTACAACCAAAGCGTCTCGCCCGGGGGGAAAAGCGCCAACATAACATCGATCTTCTACTCTTGAGTGATGGCGAAAAAAAACACTTTTAAATTTTAAAAAACTAAACCGTCTCCTCTTCAAGAATAGTAAAAAAGGGCCATATATACCCATCTCGCAGATGTTTCCCCCATATACAGAAGAGAGGATCTACAAAAAGAAGAGAGGATTTCTGTTGCCGCCCATTTTTAGGGCGTTAAAAGGGAAAAAAACCCAAAAGGGCAGAAATGGGGAGGACGGTAACAACATCCCCAAAATTCCAAAATCATCCCCCAAGCAGATGCTAAAGGGCCTTTTTATCATATACGCAGATTTCGGTCGCTGGGATCCCAATGGAAGGGGGCCGCAATGAGCAACACCAGGTTTTTTGCAAAACACAAAAACCCTTTTGGGGTTCGCTATCCCGTATTCCCCTGGGGCCAGTCCGATTATAAAAGGAGCCCCGGGAAACCCTTTGATAATGCGAGGAGGGGTGTACTCGAAGTAGATGTTAAAAACCCTGAACATCTGCATAAAGCTAAGTGATTTCTACGGCCCCCAAAACGAGGGCCCATCCCAGAGCAGGGGCTAAACTACCAACAAAAACTCTGGGGCTGTTGGGACCCCCATGAGGCCTTTCCTTGTAGGGTGGGGGCTTTGCCTCAATGATCCAGAAAGCAGGGCAGGCTTCTTTCCGGGAAGGGTTCCCCATCCCGGACAGGCCAAGGTGAGAGGTCGACTAAATGGGCCTCCTGGTCCTCCAGGTTGGGGGGGCAAAACTCTGCCCACAAAAAAAAAAAATGTTACAGAAACTTAAAAGGAAAAAAATGCCTGATGCCCAAAATTTTTGAGACAGGGGTCCACTGCGCATGAACAGGGGGGAAAGCGCAAGGAACCCCACACGGGGAATTCTTTTCCAGAAAAACAAACTAAAAAAGGTTTCTGAACGTCAGAACAATTTTCGAGACCAAAAGACATCACAGGTGGAAAAGAGATCAACACTATAAATTCAACAGGGGTAAAAGGAAAGTAGATGGAAGGTTTGGGACAGGACAACAGAACGGGGGAAACCATTTATACTCAGGAAGAGAGACGGAATCATTAAAAGGAGTTCAAAAAGGAAAGGATTGAAAAACATCTTTAGAGTGGCCCCGATTAAAAAGTTTTTGGGAAACCCCGATTTAAGGGGAAAACAAGGAAAGCTAATATCATTCAATGCTATGCCCCCACCAAGAACCCGAAGAAGAGGAAAAAACACATTTTATGAAGGTTACAGGAAATAGTGGAAAAGGGCCCAGCTCGGGATTTTTGTAAAGGGAGACCTAAACCAAAATTGGAAACAATAAAACACGGGAAAGCAATAATGGGAAAGGGGGGGATTCACTAAAAAAAAAATAAAAAAATGGAGAATTTTTGTTAGAAAACAGACTATTGGACATTTTTTCCCACACGGGAACAAAAGTAAATGGATATCCCCAAATGGAAGAGATAAAAAACAGAAAAATTTTTTTATGATAAACAGAAATAAAGCATTTTTTGATGTAAAGGTGAAAAGAGGATGACGGGAGACCCATTGTCTTGCCATGATCGGGCTCAAACCAAGAAAACATAAAAAACCCAAAAAGAACAGAATACTTTAATGTTAACCTTTTAAAAAGACAGAGAGATTGCTAAAAAATAAAAGTGGAACTAAAGAACAGATTTCAAATCCCCAGAGCAGCGACAAACCCCAACTGAAAGTTTTAAAAAAATGGAAATCAAAGGACAATAAAATAGTTAGCAGTGGTACTGGGAACCAGAAAAGGACAACAAAAGAGGGATAAGGGCCAGCCCTTAGAATAATCCAAAAGGAAAGGAAAAAAAAATCTCATCAATAGCTTAGATCGGGAATCAAAAGATAAGGCAAGAAAAGAATATACAGAACAAAACAAAAAAAAAGTCAGAACAGACAAGAGACAATTTATGGAAAAGACAGCAGAAATAGCAGAAAAAGTCAAAGTAATGATCTCACACTGTAAAGTTTCCCAAAAAATTTATGGGGGGAAAAAGACAAAACCATAACATGCCAGTCGAAACAGCCGGGACAACTGTTGACAACAGACAGAGCGGGAAGATGGACATCCCATTTTGAAGATGTGCAACAGACCTGATCCTGAACATCCACCGGATATCCAAGGCCCACAGGGTATTTATAAACCCCCAAAATTCCAGAAAAGCAAGAAAATAAAGTATTGATCCCTGAGAAACAAAGCACCGGGAATGATGAAAAGACAGCAGAGTTTTAAATCGACTATTTAGGCCAAACATATTAGAGCCATTGTTTGAGATATCTGGGGAAAGAAGAATTGTTTTAAAGGGTTGGACTAGGGGTGGTAAAAATCCCCAAGAAAGGAGACCTAAAGAAAAAACTGGGGAGGAATCACGTTGCTTTAATCCCCAAAAATATTTTGCAAAATTGCATAAAGAACAGTGCAATTTCCCAATGGAGCAAGGGATTTAGGAAAGGAAGAGGAACAAATGAACAAAACCCTGGAAATTTTAGAACAATGGGATGGGAAAGGACTTTTTATCAACTTCAAAATTTTGAAAAGGATTTGACAGGTCCACAGACAGCCTATGGAAGATACTGAGACAAACGGCGTACCCAGAAACTTGTCAACATCATAGCCCCCTTCATAAAGATTTTTCCGCAACCTAAAGAATTCCCAAAAAAACATTCCCAGTAAAATCTGGAAGACAGATGGAATGTCCCTTTTTTTTTAAAATACAATTTACTGGGTGCTAAAAAGCAAAAACAACAAGCACCAAAAGGAATAAGATGGGCCCTTTTGAGATGCTTTGAGGACCTGGGCTTGCAGACGAATAGCCCTGGTGTCACACAAATATGAACATATACAAGAGAAAAGTAAATACTTCAACACGGAAAGACAGTAGGCCTCAAAAAAAACACAGGAAAAAAAAAAATTATGACAAACAGGAAACCCAAAAACCAGTAATGTTAGAAGATGAAAACTGGGGTTGAGCAGTTTAAAATTTGGGAGCGTACTGACACTAAATGGTGGCACAGAGGGAAATATAAAAACACGTCTGAGTAAGGCCAGAACCCTTTTTCCCGAATGAAACCAATGGGTCCAAAAAAAAATAGGACCACAAAGCTTTAAAATCTATAAAAACATTGTTTTGGTTTTGCTCAGGATCATGTTGGGGGATGACCAAAAGATACTAGCAGGGTGTCGTTTTTACCCTCTTGTCTTTACAGAATCTTAACCTTTGGGGGAAAAAAATCCAAAACCAAACCCCCAAGACACAAAACAAGAGCCAAAAAAACAACCCAAAAAAAAGAAGATGGAAAAGGTCAATGTTTAGAATGAGAAAAAAAATGCCTGCAAGGATAGCCCCACTTGACAAGAGGGGAAAAAGAAAGAAAAAAGACCCCGGAAACATGGAGGCAGATGGAAGAGGAACTGACACCGCATTCAGGGGTCCGCTGGGTTACGGGAAGGAGAGATGGAGCCCTTTTCTGAAGCCCCAGGTCACAGGCATGACGGGATTAAGGGAAGTTGTGGAGCAATACGCAGAGTGAAAATGTTGGTGCCAAACTCTACCCCAAGACGCCCCACTTGGTCCATATAGAAACCTTAAGCATATCAAACCTGGGCATGAGAGTCACGAATATCCATAGAGCGCTGAAGTTCAAGCAGAGCGGGATGATGCACTACATCGAGATGAATAGAAAACTGAGATGAACCCAAAATCAGACTTTGAGAGAACTTCTTCAAACTCATGAACAATGCGGTTTTTGGGAAACCATGAAGAACCTTCGCAAGCGTATCGAGTCAACCTGGTCAGGACCGCAGAGGCAGATCGGCTACGACGGCTGGTGTCAGACGAAGGATGAGTCCCACAAGGATCTCGAGCGATTCCAGCACAAAAAGCAACCTCATGCTTAATCGGGCTGCATACTGTGCAAGCTATTCAGATCTCAGCAAACTCATTATGTATGACTTCTGGACAACGGCATCAAGGCAAATGACGAGCAGGCGAGCAGGCTACACGGACACCGACAGCCGTTGTTCCAGTGGAGACTGAAGATGTGTACGCAGATATGAAAGCCAACTCGCATCTGTACGACTTCAGCGACTACCCGAAAGACCACCCGTGCTACAGCACAGAAAACAAGAAGATGGTCGGCAAGTTCAAAGACAGCGGACTGTGGTGAAAAGGGTCCTGCGACAGAGCGCATAAAGAGGCCATGTTCGAACGTTAAGAGTTTAAGGATCGAGAGAGCTACTCTGGTATAGGGGGATGGGTTAACGCAGACACGCCTCTTGGGTTCTAAATACTAGTGAATGCACGCATATTCTGCCGATGTTTAATGAAAAGAGTAGGATAAATGCAAAGCAAATGTAAGGAGTAACAACGTACGAGTCGTGTAAGCGATACTTCTTCCTGAATCAATGGTCAACCATACTTTCCAGCTTTCATTGCAAGAAAGAATGGCATCTCCTGACGCACTATAGGCAAAATGGTGAAAACTCATAATTCCTGGGGTTCAACAACAACTAAAATATATACCATATACCTAACGTACAAAAGAGATCCCTACAACCTACCATTGACCACAGTCTTTCACCATGAAAAAGCAAACGATAAAAACAAAAAAACACTTTGCTTTTCTTCACTGACAGTTAACCACGATTTTTACTAAACCACTTATTATTGAAAGTCCTCTTTTTCTTGCCATCTTGTTGCATATATACACAGCTATTTGGCTGATGTGCACCTAGCCGTTTAATTTCAAACTTTTCTTTTATCTTTAACGAAGAAAACGGATTTCGTAATAAATAATCCACTTGATTCATTTAGAATTTCGAGTAAGTCACAACTTCAAAAGTAGGTCACAGCTTGTCAATCGCAAACAAGTGTGCGTTGTAGAAGACTTATGTATACTGAATACGAAACGGACGATTACTGTTAACGATTATAATAATAGTTAGTTACATATTTCTATTAATGCATATCCTTTTCTACTATTTTATATATAATTTGTGATTCAATCGATAATTATATAAAGTACTATTTAATCAAGAGTCGTCGTTTAACTGTTAATTGGTTGATCGCGTAGGAACTTACCTTCAGGTGAATAAAATGACATAACTTGTTTTGGCAATTATTATTAAAGTTAGCGGTCAAAGGTCATAGGTCGCAATGTTACATCGTCAGTAGAGAATTTTAAAACGACCCGATAAAACTTAGTGCGCTGATATATACGTCAAGCGTTATAGAGAAAAGCTGAATTTGAGACCGTTATAATAGTTTTTTAATAATAATATTTATATATTATTATGATTGTTATATTATTATGATATAATATTTATATTTTAGTGTTAAATATTCAACTTTCAAAGCTAATCAGTGTGAAGTTAACAATAGTAATTACGAACAAATAAAAAATAATAATAAGTACACGTTAATTATTTTTGGTTTGGTATGCCTGTTCTTACTGGCCCCTAGTGACCATGGGTGTATACTAATTGGAAGAAAAATATGTTGAATTTTAGATTTCAGAATGTGTGTGATATTTTAACGTTACGTATCAACTTTCAAAGCTAATCAGTATCCTGTTGAAAGTAATAATTATAAACAAATAATGTCTGAAATAATAAGTACACGTTACTCAATATTTTTGGTGCGGCCTGGCCCCACTGGCCTTTAATGACGAGCCGTCCCTGGTCATAGTAAAGACAACAATATTAAAATAGGTAAACCGGTTTAAATATTTAGATGTCCTGACAGCATCATATGGGAAATGTTAAGAAAATCTAATGATTAGAATAAACCAAGGAACCGCAACACTGAAAAAAATCAATTGGTTTTCTTTACATGCTGAATTTGACACCGATAATTTATTGTGTATCTCCGATATTATTAGATACTCAATGTCGCCTACATTATTAAGAGGTGGCACAAAACAGTCCTATGGCTTCACGTGAACCTGTTCTATCTTTCTGAGCAAAACATCAAATTCTACATCAAAAATAATTTAAAACAAACATTCCTACAAATATTGACAATGCTAAAAGTTACACTACGAATATAGTCGGTACTGCAGAGGTCATTTACTGCCTTTTAGATCTTCATTTGCAAGAAATAGTTTGGAGAACAACCAGGGCTGCTAAACGTAAATCTGCCTTAGATTCTAAATTTTAGAAGATGTTAGAAAATGTTATAAATATTGTGTATATGATAAAACAAATGCTAACAAGTATTTTACTTACCAATTGTATTTATTAAATACAACTCGAATAGTATTTCATCATAATTTGAGACGTCATACTGCACATCTTCTAAGACTTTTGAGCCATCAGACGGCATAGCTTCTGAAGGTTTTTTTGTAATATGAGACCATTGTTCCAGTTTTTGCAGCATTTGTTATGCCTCTTTAAGCCATATTTTACTGCAAGAATTGCTGAATGCTCGAGTAGCTGCGTTTTGTTTCTCATTTAAATTTTCACGATATTCATGCAGCTGAATAACCGTTTTTTTCAGGGCTGCTGTTATAGGAGGCAAGTTCCAGTAAGGAAAAGCTACTTGATGATGATGACACGGTAACCACGGGAACAGATATGTTACTGGTCACATTCTATAAACGTTAAAACAGAAATCTGGTACATCAGTCTAAGCGGTGATCGCGAGAGAGAGAGATAAACATTAAAACAGAATTTAAATTTGTTGCATCATGTCAGGTATCATTGGTAACAAAACATCAGAACTAAATTAAGTGTTCAAGAAATGTGTATTTATAGAAAGACTTACCTTTAGGTTATCAGGTAATTCAGAACGGCCTGCATAACCAGGGTTCATTGTAATAAACACAGAACAAGTCGGGTTTAACTTCAATTCTGTTCCTTCAAATAGTAACGTATCTGCACCCGAATTTATTCCTGAAGAAGAGTTGTAAAATGCAGAACTATAATCGACTGCCTCAAAAATAAAAAGGATTCATGAGTTTTATCTATACATATATAAGAATCAGTTGAATTACATTGTATGTCTAACCCAATTGTTTGAAGACATCTGGACATCCTAAAAAAATTGAAATTTAACAAGAGGGTGATTTCAAAAAAGGGAAAGTAA